>JASAND010022618.1:0-20565 GCA_030248195.1 Trissonchulus latispiculum | reverse complement strand
ATTGCTTAACCAGATAACCGCGACTGTGACGCTTGTCATATTTTATGTATTATGTACTCTTGAAAACTGACGTCATGCAGCGACAATCCAAATCCCGAAACTCTCTCACTTCAGAGGACAATCACTGTGATCACTTGTTCAGTGCTATTTTTCCCGGCCTCTTTTATGGCAGTGTTCACCCATACAAGGAAGTACCTGCGCACGCTGTTCTTTCGATGATGCTGGAACATTGGCGAATCAAAAATTATGACGCACCGATGATAAAGTTCGGTGGATATAAACTCCGCCTATTACTAGCTATTCATCTAGACTAATTATGTAGTTTACTGTTTATTTTCTATCATCCTCTGTAATAGACAACAAGTTTGAAGCTGCTTTTCTAAACCTTTACCTGAGACCCAAACTTAATTTTCATCAAAGTTGTTTATTTGTTGTTCACACAGCATATTTATCTAAAAATTTTCAGCAGAGAAGAGCTGCTGACTTGATCGGACAATTTATATTCAAAAATCGAAAAATTATTTTAAAATATTGCTAACCAATGAAACGCTGGTTGCAATAATTCCGATTCGTTTTATGAAAATGCGGGAATGTATAACTGACATGTAATCGGTACAATCTGGCAACTTGCGTATTATTTTTTATATAATAACACTGTCTCACACTCGCCAAGTTGTAGACAAGTTTGGCGTCTCAGATTTCAGGACCGTCTATGCCATAAAAACAGATGTAGGCATATGCGGGATTCTAGCGCGCAGAGATTTGCTGCAATAAATACAGGCGGGGTGACATTTCTACGGTTTCGGTTTCCAAACTACCTGTTAGCCCAGCCTTAAAAATATCAGATTTCTTTAATTTTTGCCGGGTTTTTGGTCGGACAAAAAGGCTGGCAGTTTCAGGCCTGCCGGCAGCGCTTCTGAATTGGCCAGCCGGAAAATGCTCGTCCTGAAAAAATTGGGCCGGTGAATACCACTGCAGTCGGACAAAAATAAGAATTCGTTCGTCGATCTGATCTCACAAGTTGCTCCTGCTCCGGCAGTGTTTGTCACACCACCGAGCCATTAGCAGAACTACAGCCAGGATTGTTTAAGGTCTCCTTCCCATATAAATGGATTAGCTTCATCATGCACTTAAACTTCATGCAATTTCTAAGCCTCAACGGTTGGCAAAAGCAGAAGAAGTTGGTGAATTTAGGCAAAGCCAGATTGGCTTTTATTAAAGTAAATAAATAACTAGCGTAGAATGCGCGCCTTTTTGGGAGGTGACATCAAAAGACAAGACATACTGAATTTAATCGTAACACCAACAAATCATCGTTTAATGAGACGAATACAGTGCTCCTGGAATATCTCTTCTTTTCGATCCAGCTGTTGGTCAATAGAAAAATCTAAGGACTAAAATCTGCTGATCTGGTCTGGGCGCTTCGCTGAGAATCCGCCCTGCATTCCCAGCTTAGGCGTTGAAATGATGTTCAGACGAACAATGGTTCAATATAATTCATTGAACAAACTAAACAAACATGTACAGCTGTGTATAAACATGTAAAAATATGGTCAAGTCCTCTCGGCAAATGCCATTTTTTAGGTTTTAGTTTTAAAAAGTCATACTCAATTGTTTCCCGAAGTTGTGTACAAATCTGATCGCGGAAACCGAGTACTAACCTATGTATGGGGTGCAGTTCATGTTCTTCGGGTACATCTGACAATATCCGGATGTTACTTCAATTTCAAACATTTATCTCTGGACCAGGTATTGAGTAAGCATATATCTGACCCGTTTTCCCAATTTTTGATCTACATTGGCAAAAATCCCACCGCCCATCACTCCTAGCAGAGCAGTCCTGTCTGATTAGTGAACAGGAGGTCAGCCGTTAATGACAGTATTAGGTTTTATTTTTAAGTTTTGTTCATCTTCTCAGCACAGCTCAAAAGTACTCTTATCATTATTTACCTGGTATTATCGCACCACTGCTGCAACTGCCGCATGGATGGTGTCCGCGCCATGGAGCAGAGTTTACTTGACTACAAACCGGACAATTAGGCCCAAAAAACACCCGATTCCACCTCCCTACGGAATTGATTGACGTTGGCCTCTTCGGGAACAGCGTTTGCCGGCAGTCACAACTTCTGAAATAGCAACAGTTTTGGAGAGAGGGACTGCGGGAGTAGTTGGCGATTGGAAGCTCAAAATGCGCGTTTCAAAATTTTGCTCTATGCATGAGCTCACCGGAATTGTGTAATGAGACTACAAATATACCAAAATCGCTTACAGCAATTTACCATTGAAACAAATTTAAGCAACAGAATACAGAAGACAACTGCAAGAAAAACGTTAATATAAATAGGTAGAATCAAAGGAACTCATTTGCATATTCTGTTGTTTAGGAAAAAAGCGGTGTTTGTATTTTGGCACTATTGGCAGTAACCAGTCAGTTTGCACAAGTTAATATAATAAAACATGTTGAGTCCCGACAATATCTCTGCAGAATTCAAAATTTCAGAAATGCTCAAAATCAATATAATGCAATACATGATGTTGGGTTAGTTGCCGTTCCGGATGGCACATCTCACCGACAGACAACGTCTGAATAAATATATAAAACTGTTTTCTCATTTTCGTTGGTTCATATCAGCGGCTCTATCACAAACAGAGAGTAGCACATTCGGTGTTGGGTTACACACTGGTATGGTTACTGTAGCGGTCCACAAATAGAAAAATTCCAATAGGTTGAGGTAATGCGAATGTATTATTAATTCCAAGTTGGAAACACATTTTGTGATTTTTCATGTTTGTCACCTAGCACATTGTTGCGGGAATACGAATATTATTGCAATAGTACATCGCCGGCTTGGAAAGTCGGGTTAGCCGACAGGCTCGATGAAGGCCCCATCGGCCTGCCCGACGGACTAGCCGAATCTCGCCCTATGTAAGCTTCCGAGCCGCCGCAACCTTTTCATATCGGAGTATGCATGCCGACGCGCTTATCCCCGCTCGTCTCTCATCTATCTCGAGAGAATTTGGCTGTAATTTTTAGCAAAAGAATGCTGGCATGACATGCAGTACTCGACGGATGATGCTGCAAATGGGTCACAATTGGCAAGTGGAATCTGCCCAATATGGATACCTTCGAAAGCCTCGTTGAGTAGACGAAAAGGTCAAGGGAAAATGAGACGTCAAAATGCCAAAATTTGAAGCGAAGGAGCTTCACACAAAATTACCAAAATCGACCAAAAAACTGAGACTTTTTCAATACGGTGGCGAATATGTACAAGTTGTAAGAGAAGCAGGCATAGAAGATTGATAAGCTCGCAATGGGAGTTCAGCTGATGGCTCTATGGCGGGGCGGTAGCATGTCTGTTTCGATCAGAAGGGCCGTGGTTCGATCCCCGCTGAGCCACCTTTGCTTCAATGGTGACGGAAAAGCCGAACCCTCTTCCCCGTCCTGGTCTGCAGGCGAGGGTGTTTCGCTCCGCTTGCCCCTTGGTTTCTTCCTGATCCACCAGCCCCGGTAGAAGCGCTACGCGGGAGCTCCTGATATATGTCACGAATTCGTATTGTTTGGGATTATGGGAATTTTTTGGAGCATTTATAGTGTCGGAAAAGCAGCGACAACCCATCGCTACCAAGGCTTCAGATACAGTATCTATATCAACTACAGATGCTGGCATTGAGCTTTTAATTACGATTTGAGCTCAACTGGCAAGCGAAAAAAATGACTATATAAAGAATATTAAAACTCAAGTAGTCCTGTCGCTCCATCTTGCCGGCCAGTGGGGCCGATTCAATTTCCGATTTGATCAGCTCCGCATCCGGATCTACTTTAACCTTCACTGCGTCCTTCTTAATGCAACTTTACTACTGTAATAGTGTGAATAAAACTCCAGATAAGCTTTAGGTACATTACCTACAGTTTCTATATGATTTTTGAGTGTTAAAGGCTAACAACAGAATGATCTCGTAGAGACTGGGACAACTTGTGGCCACAAGTCACAAGTTCACAAGTTGTGACTTGTGAACTTGTATTTTCACGATGACGGCCCAGGGGCCGTCATCATTAGTCACAAGTTCACAAGTCACAACTTGTGAACTTGTGACTTGTGGCCACAAGTTGTCCAAAATTGGGTTTCCCAGACTGTCTCCCAGACCCGTGACAAAAAACCGCTGCCAATATCCAAACGAGATCCTAATTCTGTTGTTAGCCTTAACACTCAAAAATCATATAGAAATTGTCGTAGAAGCGTAAAATAAATGTACCTAAAGCTTATCACAGGTTTTATTCACACTATTACAGTAGTAAAGTTGCATTAAACTTTAAGACGCAGTGAAGGTTTGAAATGCAAAGTGATTGTTTTTTAGATCCGGGTACCCGGATCTGGCTCTGGGCGGGTCCGGGTCCGGGCCGTGTCTGAAATTTTGGACCCGGAGCTAACTTTGAATCGGCCCCACTGGCCGGCAGGATACGTGCAGACGTCCTAACAGGACTGCCCGGTTTAATATTCTTTATATAGTCATTTTCGCTGCCAGTTGAATAAATCGTATTTACAGGGTAAAAACTCAATGCAGAACAGCATCTGTAGTTGATATAGATACTGTATCTGAAAGAAAACTAGCGAAGTAGCGAGAATGGGTTGTCGCTGCTTTTTCCATTTATATATAGCGATATCTTCCAAAAGAGGTATTTACATAATCCCAAACAATACGAATTCATGTTCCTCATATCAGGAGCTCCCACTTTGTAGCGCTTCTACCAGGGCTGGTGGATCAGGAAGAAACCAAGGGCAAGCCCGAACGGAAGGCGTCAGGCACCCTCGTACCCACGAAACCAGGACCTAGAAGAGAGAGGGGAAGAGGGAGGTTCAGCTTTTCAATCACCATTGAAAGTAAAGAATTGGCTCAGCCGGGGATCGAACCACGGCCCTTCTGATCCGGAAACAGACATGCTACCGCTACACCATAGGGCCATCAGCTGAACTCCCATTGCAGGCTTATCAATCTTTCCTATGCCTGCTTCTCTTACAACTTTAATACCATATTCGCCACCGTATTTTGAAAAGTCTCATAATTTGGTTTTTGGTCGATTTTGGTAATTTTTGACATTATTGAAGCTCCTTCGCTCAAATTTTGTACATTTTGACGTCTCGGCCCTATGACAACTTTTCATCTACTCAACGAGAGCTTTCGAAAGGTATCCATATTGGGCAGATTCCTTTACTTTCAATTGTGACCATTTGCAGCATCATCCGTCGAGTACTTTTGCATGTCGCATCAGAGTGAGCTCACCAGCTGTCTGCTAAAAATTTTAGCCAAATTCACCCAATCTCGAGATAGATGAGAGACGGGGGGCAGTAACGGGGATAAACATAAATAAACGTACATACTCCGATGAAAAGGTTGCCTTTTTTGTGAAAAAGCGGCAACTCAATAAGGCTCCTACATAGGGCAGATTCGGCTAGTCAAGTCGGGCAGGCCGATTAGGGCAGCTAAATCGAGCCTGTCGGCCTAACCGACTTTCCAGGCCGGCGACAAACACTATTGCGAATAGTATTCGTATTCCACGGTAATGCTAGGTGACAAACGTAATAAATCTAAAAATGTGTTTCCAGCTTGGAATTAATAATACATTCACATTACCTCAAACCTAATTGAATTTTTCTAACAATGGACCGCTACGGTGGCATACCGATTGATAATGACAACACCGAATGTGCTACTCTCTGTTTGTGATAAAATTAAGACCGCTGGCACTATGAAGATTCAACGTAAACATGAAAGAAACAGTTTTATATAGTCACTATTCAGACAGTTGTCTGTCGATGAAGGATGCCCATCCAGGGTTTATCCAACTAGCAAATTGTATCATATATTGCATTATATTGAATTTTGAGCATTTCCTACAGAAATTCGTACAGGTCTGCAAAGGAATATTGTCCCCTTTTGGGACTCAACATGTTTTATTATATTAGCAGTTTGTGCAAACTGACTGGTTACTAACCAATAGTGCCAAAATGCAAACACACCGCTTTCCTAAACAACAGAATATGCAAATGAGGGATTCCTTTTGATTCTTACCTATTTATATTAACGTTTTCTTGGCTGCAGTTTGATTGTCTTCTGTATTCTGTTGCTTTAAATTTGTTTCAATGGTAAGTCAAGCTGCAGCGTAAGCTTAGATTGTTTTTGGTTTATGTGTAGTCTCATTACAATTCCAGTAGTAGGTGACAGAGAACTCATGCATAAAATCATTGTTAGCCAAAATTTTGAAACACACTATTTTGTTGAGCTGTCATAACTGTTTTTCCCACAGTCCACTACTATATATCTTTTCTCAAAACTGTTACTTTTTATTTCAGAAAAAGGAAGTTGTGACCGATGGCCGCTGTTCCCGAAAGGGCCAACGTCAATCCAATTCCGTAGGTGGAATCGGAGTGTTTTTTGGGCCTAATTGTCCGTTTAACGTCAGTAAACCGTTGGATAACCGCTTGGCGCAGACAAGCGACCGAGCTGAAATCCATGCGGCTGTGCAAGGTTGGCAGTTGTAGCAGTAGTACGATAATACCAAGAGTAAATAATGATAAGAGTACGCCACTGGCTGTGCGGGTAGTTGGAGCAAGAGCACTACCAAGAGTACATAAGCAAAACCTATGCTCTGTCATTAACGGCTGACCTCCTGTTCGCTAATCAGACCCGGACAACTAGAGCTTCGAACAGACTTTCATGAACCTTTAGGAGTGATGAATATGACAGTGGAATTTGTAGGAATCTGCTTTTGCCAATGTGGATCCAGAATTGGAAACCGGGTCCAGGTATATACTTACTCGAATACCTGGTCCAGAATAAATGTTTGAAATTGAAAGTAACATCCGGATATGGCAATCCGGATCTGTGTACCCGAAAATTTGGACCTGGGGCAAATTTTGAGCACCCCATACATAGGTTAGTACTGGATTTCCGCGATCGAATCCCAACCTGCCTGCTCGAAGGAACTCGTAATTAGAAATATGACTTTTAAAACTAAAACCTAAAATAATCCGTTTCACCGGAAGGTTTTGTAAAACCCTTGATTGTTATATTTTTATATTTATACGTATTTGCATGTTTACAATTTACTTTATTTGTTTAGTTTGTTCAATGAATTATATTGAATTATTGTTCGTCTGTTTATCGATTTCAGCGTTACATAAGCTGGGAATAAAATATCAGGGCGGATTCTCAGCGAAGCAAGGTGCTGCCAAAGATTAGATCCTTAGATTTTAGTCCTTAGATTTTCTATCCAAATTAACAGCTGGATCGAAAAGAAGAATATTCAGAATTTCTATATTCGTCTCATTAAAGTAATGATTTCACTAGTGCTTAATATTGCATACAGTGTTACGATTAAATTCAGTATGTCTTGTCTTTAGGTATCACCTCCCAAGAAGATGAGGTTCTGCTATTCTACGCAGCGCTTTTGTAATAATTTAGTTATTTATTTACTTTAGCTGAATAAAAGCCAATCTGGCCTTCACAGTTCACCAACCCTATTTTCTCTTCTGCTTTTTTGCCAACAGTTGAGGCTAGAAATTGCATAATTAATAAACAAAGTTTAAGTGCATGACTAACTAATCCATTTATATGGGAAGGAGGCCTTAGAAATACTGATAATCCTGGCATGGAAGTTCTGCTAATGGCTCGGTGGTGTGACAAACACTGCCCGAGAACAGAACAGCTGTGGTTTGATCCGTCGACAGGCGAATTCTTTATTTTCAATCCTGACTGCAGTGGTGTTCACCGGCCCAATTTTTCCAGGACCGGGCGGCGCCGGCTGGCCCAGTTCAGAAACGCCTGCCGGCAGGCCTGTACCAGCCTTTACCGGACGTCCGACCAAAATACGAGCAAAAATTAAAGAAATCTGATATTTTTTAAGGCTGAATGTAGGTAGTTTAAGGCGATAGCTCGCAGAAACTGTCACGGGCTTGCCGGCCCCGCCTGTATTTGTCCGGCCAGCGGGTCTGGACAGGGCCGGTGTACTGACGCTAGAATCCAACTTCCGTTCTCTCTCCTAAGTCCTGTTTTTATGGCATAGACGGTCCCTGAAATCTGAGACATAAACTTGTCTACAATGGCAGTGTGAACAGTGTTGTTATATAAAATAATACACAAGTTTGTATTCCAGATTATCTCGATTACATGTCAGTTATACAATTCCCTGTACAAACAGATCGTTATTATAGCTGCCGTATTAACGTAGCGTTTCATTGGTTGCTTAATAGTTTTAAAATAATTTTTTCGTTTTTTGAATATAAATTGTCCGATCAAGTCAGCTTGTCTCTCTGCTGAAAACAAGTTTTTAGATAAATATGCTGTGAAGCAACAACAAATAAGTGCTTTTGTTGAAAATTTTAAGTTTGGAACCCAAAATCTTTCTCAAAGATTCTCAAAGGTTTAGAAAAGCAGCAAGAACTTGTTATGCAATATTACAGAGGATGATAGAAAATAAACAGTAAACTACATAATTAGTCCTAGGTAATTAGCTATTAATTAGACGGGTTCCTCTGCTATCCACCGAACTTTATCATCGGTTGCGTCATAGTTTTTGATTCGCCAATGTTTATTGATCAGCCAGCATCGAAAGAACAGCGTGCACAGGCTGGCTTCAGCCCTGTACTGGGTGAACACTGCCACAAAGAAGGCCAGGAAAAATAGCACTGAACAAGTGATCACAGTGATGTCCTCTGAAGTGAGAGAGTTTCGGGATCTAAACAGACCGAAGTCGCCTGCATGACATCAGTTTATCAAGAGTACATAATACATAAGAGTATGACAAGCGTCACAGTCGCGGTTATCTGGTTAGGAACTGGTCTCTACGCGCGCAGTGTATTGAAAGTGCACCATTGGATTTTTGGATGGGAATAAGTTAACTGCGTGACAAAAGAAATAACATGAACTCAGGATGGACCCGTTCACAATGGGAGGAAGGTGAAATCGGTAGTGCTACTCATTTCCCAGTCGAATAGAAATAGATAGAATTTGCTGCTGCATCTAAGAGCTTAGTCTTTTGTGCAACAAATTTTAAAAAATGGACGCTGGGATTCGAAACACCAGTCATTGGGTCCACAGTTGAGCAGCTTAGCCACTTGACCACCTTTTTAACTATAACACTTTGTAAGCCTGATCTTCACCTGGCTCCGTCCTTATCTGCCTGTAGATAAACGATGCTCAGGGCAGCACAGCCAAGCATGACAACAACCATAAGCACAAAGACAATGTGCAACGCTTTATCACGATGATGACACTCAGGCATATGAAGTTTTTGGACCTAAACAAGCAAATATTTGACGGAAAATCAATCATTTGATTAAAACGTTAGACAAAATGAAGGTGCAGTCAGAAGTCGACGATTTGGAAACACATGCTCTACATTATTCCCTGATTTCGCATTTAAAAATAGGTTGGTATTTAGAGGACTCTAACCTAGGAAATTGTCTCTGAGATTTCAGTCCTCAGCTATTTCTCTATATTTCTTTCAGTACTCTAGACAGACTTCCCAAAACCGGCTCGCTACCGGCAACCAATGAGATTTCACAAAGCAATTGCTACGACCTCCCAATTCTGATCTGTACGTTCTTCGTGGCGTCGTGTCATTACTAGAATTAGATGATTGGCCTTTTCTTTAGAAAAATTAGATGACAGCTGCCGTGGCAAGAAAAGGCCAATCATCTAATTCTAGTAATAACCTCCCAATTGTTGTTTTTCCACAATTACATGCTCTTATTTTGCTATAAGTATTCTATTTCATTGCTATTTTAGCAGGAGTCCTTTCTTTTAAATGCAACACTATTATTCTCCCATTTAATCTATACAAGCACAACTTGTATGTTTTGTTCTGTCAACCATTTCAGGCCAAAAATAGCACAAGCATTAATCCAAGCTAGAATTGCTTTTTTCCTCCTCAAAGCTTTGCATCATTAATCACAGACACAGGCCTTTCAGTATTAATTTTGCTACACTTTTCCAAATTGAAGAGTGGGACAGGAAGTAAATAAGTCCAACCTGTGGGCAGAGCTAAGCCCTCTAAATTGGCACACATTTGCATGGACTGGGTTATCTCATTAATGTTCCATTGAATTCTCTGAATAAAAGGAGAAAAGCACTGGCTGTCTCTTACAAGCATTGAAATTGGCTTGAAAAGTGAAGTTCTGTTACAAGGAAGAATAGCGTAGGAAAGTTATGTACTAAAAAGATAATGTGGCAAAAATTCTTAATTTTCTTGATAAGCTTACATATACCAAGGTAAAAGAAGGATTACAAATTTTCGCGAACCGCTATCTCTACGCGAACATAGAAACGATGAATATACGTGTGTTTGGGGTAACAAACTCCCCCTCCTAGGGGTAACCTGGTGCGCGTACAATCTCCCACTTCCAAAATCTGCTTATTACGGGTTTATGCTAATTCTGGATAAAACCCAGAAAATTTCAATTCTCGACAGCGGACAGTAATTTTGAAAAAAAAACTGATTTCCTCTGCAATGATCAGATTGTCTCCGAAACTGCTTTCACTTCCATTGAAGGACCGTGTGTGCCAAGTCTTACCTTGAAACAGTGGTGAGTCCTGTATTGATAACCACAAAGCTCACATTTTGGAGATGGGCACATTTTCCTGGTGGATATTTCCAGCCAGTGCTAAAACAAGGAACTATATTGAAACAGAAAATAAAAACACACAAACATTATATAATTTGTGTAATAGTTCTCATTATCGAGGGTGTTGATTTATTTTGTATGTTTAATTTTTGTATTTAATCAGATCAATTTTTTCTTTCTTTATATTCTTGATTCTCATTTAAAAGACAATATAATGATTTTCGTTTTTGTCACTGAATATCGAAACGAAGATACAAACAATGAAACAGATTATCAAAGAAGTTTTTCATACATTCTCCAGCTTTTCAACCACGAATTGACTTGACATATATTAAATCTTTGATATTTTGGTACTTCCCCCCAAACTCTGTTGTAACTTTTCATAATTTAACTCATCAGTTTGGTCGACATAATTGGATTTGACAGGTCCGACTGTTAGTTCAGACATTCTCAAAGTCACAAAGAAAAGTTTCCCACTTTAGTAAATCTTATTTCATAAAATAACACGCATTTTCTTTGTGTTAAGTGACCTTGCATTGTTGGAAAGTTTACACTTTAATGAACTACCATGAACACATGGTGTGAGTCGTTTGTGACAAAAAGTTGGTATAAAAATCAATTTTTAAAACAAATTGTTTCTTTTCTATGGTTATAACTTTGCAAAAAAGAAAATAACAATTTCACTAGCCGGAAACAAACTGTGCGAAAATTGAAAATATATCAGCAGAGAAGAAACAAAACTGTAATTATTGCTTCACATGAATATGCCACATTTAATTAACAAATTAAGGAAAACCTTGATTAAAGAAAAACCTCGGGTCTTTCCCACTTTCTCCATAGCTAAAATTTATAAAACTTGGCCAATCGAGCAAACATTTGGTATGGTTAATGCTGTCAACGCTGTTAGCGCTGTTAACGTTGTTCATGCTATTTTGAAATATCACAAAATTTTGCGACTTGGCAAAATTCTATTTTTCGACTTGCTTAGGGAGGGGGCATGGAGAACCGAAGGAGATTGTGGCTCTAACGATCTTTTTGTCGCAGAACTCGAAGTCTGTTTTCGATTCAATTTTCGCCAACTATCTAACTAACTAACATAAGGTAGCGTTGTTATAGCTGAAGATGCAAAACTCGTGCAGAGCTAACAAAGGTTGACACCAAAAAACTTAATTTGTGCTATGCACCCCCAGAAAACCCGACACACCTTTCCAGCAGAATTAGAGACAACAATTGTTCAGTTCCTCTTGGTCACGCTTGCGAACAGAAAAAGCAATTTCACAAAACCGCAAGTATTTGAACTCAGCAAGGTCGAAAACATACCCATACCAAATTTTAGCTCGACTGGTCAAGTGCTGCAAAATTTGGCACTCGATTAGAGTGTAATGGGAAAGACCCAATTAACGCAGTCTCAGCACTCACCACAAGGCAAGATCTATGTACATGCTGCATAGTGCCGGAACAGCGACAGGGCGATATCAGGGCATCGTTGGGCTCACCGGGCAGTTGGCAGATTCGGCACAGCGGTCTCGTGGCCGAACTCTGGGAGGTTAGGGAGGGACAGAGGCTAAGGCGTTTCTGCTTTCTCACTCCTGAGTCTATGCTAGTCTTGCTTCGATAGTGAGAATGAAAGGATTCGTCCTCATCGTCCAGGTAGCTCGGATCCGGATAGGAGGCTACGACGGACGGCGAAAGGACCCGCGGCAGCAGCGTGGTGCTTTCCGTCGAATCCGGGCCGATTTCCGGAACCGGATTGCTGACGGCGGCGGCGACGGACTTTCCGGTTCCGGAAATCGGGCCGCCGGATTGCGACAGGCGCCGACTGACTTCCGGCGAATTTTGAAATAGTTCTACGCATTCGGCGCAGTAGATTCCGTTCATCTGGGCTGAGAGGGTTCCGCAGTAGGCACAGCTGGGATCACTGCTGGAATATTGGGATGAGGTCAATCCGGTTTCGGATTGGGACCTCAGAGAGGAGGAGGTGGGATCCGGTGTAATCCCGAATTCCGTTTCCTGTAGCTGCTGGGATTCTCCGGATTTCGGGTCCTCGGAACCATAATTGGACAGGGCCCGTTCCAGGAACCGGTTCACATCGAACGCACCACCGCCGCTGCTCGGTGGGACACTGGCGTGGCGAGATCCCACCGGGTGGGATTTGGGTGGGGGTTCTTGGTTGATGGTGGATCGGCGATACATGCCTATGAACTGGTTTTAACTGGTTAGCGGTTTGCTGTCTTGGATGAAAGCGGGGGTAAAGTAGGATACAAATGATTAAGTAGCACCTACGGGTGATGCACAATGATTAGCCTGTCCGTAATTGGAGAAAAGAGGTCTAAAGGCAGTATCCCCTTCGAGCACATCATTCAGCAGAAATTAGAGCACACCGTTAGAGCTCAGCTCTGTAGCTGTAGAGGGAAAACGTAGAGCACGCAGATAAAGTCCTGACTACAAGGGCTAGCGTACTAAAGGGGAGGCAGTAGTTTATTGATTCTGCAAGAAAAAGGAGCACATATATTCCTCCTCTATGTACACTGGAAAGGGGGGGTACAGACTCAAAATGTATTCCATTAAATTACTCGTGCCTATATTTTCCATGTCACACTCTGTACTGGCTTGAATAGAAAGAGAAAGATATACTGTAAAAGAGTGACTTCTCTATCTGCTAAAAAAGGGAAATGAAAAAATTAGGTTCCACATCGGAGGTGGTTTTATCTCTAGGGCAACTCTAGGTCCCACTTTTCCGTTGATATTTTGTGATACTCAGCCAGCTGACAGCTTTTTAACATAATTACAAAGGCAAGCCATCATGACTAATGCTTTTTGGCTCCCTAATTGAGATATCCATCTTGCTTTCAGGATCGGATCAAAAAATCCTCGAAAAATCCGCTAAATAATTGTTTTCAAAACAGAAGAAACTATCAAAATTATTCGCTGTCACCTGAAGCACAGAATCGAGTTAAGCCAAGAAATAAATTTTGAGCTGAAATTAAATTAAACTAAAATTAAGTTCACTTTTAACCAGCGCAGACTCAACTGGAATGAGTGTAGCGAGAGTAAAACTGAACACTAAATTTTACAATTACAATTACAATTTACAACATTTCGCCTCCTGCACATGTCTAGTCTTCACGGATGTCGGGTTTGCATTTTTAGGTAAATTATAAGATTCATACAATAAAATTTTCAAATACCAGCAGAATTTACTAATTTTACTAATTTCATGTAACCAGCTCGAGGAAGCCCTAAGCAAATTTGCCACAAATCTCCAACAATGATGTCATTTGAGGGCGTTTGATAAGAGCAAAAGAAGAACGAAATAAGAAAGGCAAACGTTTCAAACAAAGGTTTGGAAAAATTCAGACCTCCAGTGGGACTCGAACCCACGACACTTCGTTGACTATGAGAGCGCTCTGCCAACTGAGCTATTTGTTCCGTATTAGCTTTAGCGTTTGAGAAACGCATAGACGAAAATATGGCGAATGCATGAGGAAATACAGCTACTGTCTTATTTCAGTGCAAAGAAAGATTCTTTCTTTCTTTCTTTTCTTTCTTTCTTTCTTTCTTTCTTTCTTTCTTGAAAGAAAGAAAGTTTCGTCCTCATAGATTTGATAGCCACATGTCCTACCAACCCAGCCTACCTAACCTTCTGTCTTACGTAAACTCAATTGCCTTGTCCACTAGGTAAAGTAGTGCTTAAGATACATGTGTGTTAGCAGTGAAAGCGAAGATCAAATATCACAACATTGGAGGTTCCTCTGAAATTGGCCAAGTTGACAACAGCTGTCAAGTCAACAGAAGTCTACCAAGGGTCACTGGAGTTTCTTTTCTTATGCAACTTTTCTTTCTTTCTTTCTTTCTTTCTTTTTCTTTTCTTTCTTTCTTTCTTTCTTGAAATTTTCTTTTTCTTTCCACTAAAATATGACAGTAGCTGTAGAAATATGACTTGGCGAAAATATGGCGAAGTGAGGATTCACTCCCACTTGCGCGCAAGTCCCATTTGCGCGCAGTGATTCCCGATTGCGCGCACCTCACTAAAAATTCAGAGAGTCCCATTTGCGCGCGCACCAATTTGACCTCTATTCTTGGGCTGACCTTACGGTAGTCCCATTTACGCGCAATACATACAGTAACTACTGATAGGATGTTCAGCAGGCATAACTGTTGGAAGGAATTTTGTAAGCTTATGAAAATAAATTAATGTTCTTCGCAGGGACGCACCAACAGTTGCACTACGTGACAGTGATAAAATTATAAGTTTATTCTATAAAGCCAAAATAATAAAATATGTGTTGATTCGAAAAGTTCCGGCGTGTTTACCGATCAAACTGCGTTTTTAAGTAAAAATGTTTTTTACAAATCAGCCAAATTTTTCAGTTGATACAATTTCTACAGAAGTTTTGGAACAATACAAAGCAAAATCAGAGGTTACTGAGTTTAGTGTAAAAGCCAACACGCCGGCACGCGGTGGTGTAGCGGCTGTGTTTAGTGTTTAGTCTTCAAGGTAAAATATACAGTTCATGACTAATCCAACCTTCATCCTTGTGATCATTTAATTAGACCTTGTTAATCTCTGAAATATCGTTTTTCATACTTTGAATGGAAGTGGTTTTACGCGCAATGAGGACGTGCGCGCAAACGGGACTCCTTACATCAGATTTAAACAATACATAATTGACACATAGTGCGCGCAAACGAGACTTGCGCGCAAATGGGACTGACTTAAATGAAAACTTTAATTTGTGCGCGCAAATGGGACTCCACCGAAGTGAGTTATACATAATTTCATTCGATACGTTTCAGGTGGATAATTTTACACGTGAAGGAAACACTTTCCGTTGGTAACAGTACTATATATTGGTTGTCCCGAAAATTAATCTACCCGGCCGTTGGCTTGACGGCCGGCCACCAAATAAGCTCCACCAAATGAGAAAATTCGAATACGGTTTCGTTTGCTTAATTACAGTAACAAAAGTTTTTGAGCTTTAACATACGAGCATAGCGTTCGAATCGTTTTATTTTTGAAGCAGGTAGGTAGGTACAAGCTTTGGGGCAGATGAGAAGTAAGCACACAGAGTATGTATCACCAACGGAGAGAGATAAAGATAAAGAGAGCAATTGAAAGAATTAATTAAATCTATTCGAACCTTACGTAATGTTAATGTTAACTTTTGCCGAAGGTATGACGTTCAATACGCCTTCGTATATTACGTTTGCTGCTGTGCTGGCGGTCCTACCGTAATTATGACCTCTTGTCCTATTCAAACCTACACGAAACCGACTTCCCCGTCAATAATGCGAAAAAAACGGATTTAGGAGGACCTTATATTGTTCTTCTCTCTACCCCCACTCTGAATTCTATTCATAGCAATTAACACACAAAGTTAATAAATGAAGTGACGCACAGAATATGCACGACAATCCGTCCTACACAAAATGCGGAAGTTTGTTGTTTGTTGAGTGAAACCTTAGCTTTCCTTCTCTGGTTCACTAAATTCAGAACCGAGTCAGAGGCTGTATAGCTTGAAGTTAGAGTAGACGTCCTTGCTGAAACTGAAACTGAAACTGAAACTTAATTACAGCGGCCAGCCAACTGAAACTGAAGCCAGTCTAGGAGAAATCTCATTAGTAAAAATTAATGTCCAAACTCTGCCCATCTAAACCAAAGTTTCAGCTGATGGTAGATAGTAGCTTTTGTTGTACTCTATCTGTTTACATATTAATAGCTTTTTTGTAACTTCTTGATGCCGAAGCTAAAACCTAAGCTTTTCCAAAGATCCAGCATTGAAGATTATAAAAATGATCAACAATTCAAATTAGATACTAAGCAACGAACGTCTAAGTGCGTGTAAGGCGAACTTGTGGATTGATTGTTGTACTAATTGGATTCAAACTTTTTCAGCTCATTTCACTGAAGCTTCTCTAGTTCACTTGGTAAGAGTGTCTGTACGTTAAGCAGAAGACCACAGATTCGAGTCCTACTATGATTCTAATTTTTTCGGACCTGGGTACAACTTTCTCTTTAATACCCAATTACCACCCAATTATTTAATTAATTAATACCCAATAAACACTAGAGACTAGCAGAGTCCCAGCAATGGGTAACGCATCAGCGAAAGGACAGAGCAACGTGCCTATTTAATAAAAGAAATTTAAAAATCCAGAAAGCGGAGCAGATGATTTCGATTGTTACCCGGGCAACCTAATAAAACCCAGGAATTTATTTTTCGAGCTGTCAGTATTAGCTGAATGGCTTTGCTTGAAAACACAAGATAACAGTTGGTATGGTGGAAAGCTCATTATGTGTGTAATCCCCAGTCAGGTCATTATGTGTGGTCCTTTAGCCATATTAAATTTAAAATAATATATTAATTAATTACAGTTAATCAGTAGAAACAGCGAAAAACTCCCAGAAAAAATATCCAGACTTTATAATCCCTACCTAAAATTTACGATTTTTTGGTACATGACTTTCTTCTTCTTTTTGATTCATATCTGTAGAACAAGTGCGACGGCCTTGAACTTGCTCTTCCTCCACTTTGTTTCTACATACGTGGGTTCACGTAGTGAAAGTCATGTACATTGGTACACGAATTCCGACAAAGCTTGATGAGACTATGCCTCCGTAACTCAGTAGGCAGAGCGTTTGTGGAGTGCGCAAAAACTCGTGGATTGACGTGGATTGACGTGGATCGGTTGTACATGGCTTTCTTCTTCTTTCTGATTTTGCACTCAAGAAACCGAAAATTTAACATTACTAATATCATTCAAAAGTACTAAATACCGCAAACAGCTTTTATGTATGTAGCAAAACCGGCTAATTTTTCCTTAGTTTTCTCCCCCGCAACTATGGTTTTTTGGAATTTTAATTTGTTCAATTCCCCACTGTGCAGGTTTTCGAACCATTTATTTCTGGTCAGCACTAATTATGGGCTTTCTATCAAATGACTCAGCAAAAAATGTTATTTGAAACTAGGTCATACTAGGATTTCCCCAGGACTGGAAACCTTTTGCCAGAAATTAGGAGGATGTAATTTGAGTAGTCTTCTTTGACTCAGTTTTCCCCTTCTTAATCAGGGAAATTAGTGATATGAGAAAAGTTGTTCCCTATCTTATTATCCCATTTTTGTCCAAAAGAAATCACTGCATAATTTGAAATATTAGGAATGCAGAAAGGAAGGAAGGAAGGAAATCTTGCTAACAAATACATTGAAACATTAATCTTGACGTCACTGAATTCGAATAACAAGTTTGGGCAATTTAAACTAAACCTAACCATAAGCCTAACTTAAAACTGCTTAATTGGATCCTAACCTAAACTTCAAACGTGAATAATACAAGATTATAAACGAAAGAAAGAAGGATGTCACTACAGCACCTCCGACCCGAAAAATTCGGGCCTGAGGTGGGGATCGAACCCACAACCTTCGGTTAACTAGACCGACGCTGTACTGATTGAGCCACCCAGGCACAATCGAACCAAGCTTAAGTTTGAATTCGTTCCCAAACTGTAGTGACACGTTTGTGAATAGGCATATAGCCCTGCCAAAGAATGTCGAAGTACCTGGTCAGTCTGGAATAAACATTTACTTTCAAGGATATCAACACTCCAACAGTTACACAAGATCTTTAAACATGAAACTACAGAAAATGTACCGGCAGAACTTGCAGTAACAGCCTTAGAATTTGGAAAACTGTTTACTCGCTCTCTCAACGAATAGGGGTAAAGCCCAAGCTGATGAATTCTGAAAAAAACATCTGCTAAAACATGACGGCAACGCTACGCACAGCTGCTAGCCTTGGATGTCGCTGCGAGAGCGAAATTCTATACACACCGCGCTGTGTGTTACGTGTGTATTTGGAACAGAATAAAATGTTGAAGTTTACGTTAGTTTCCTTCCATCCATACTTTTGTGTCTCTAATGTTATGAAGGCCTGCAATTATGATCGCTGCAAAACCAGTTCCAACACAAGAGGGGGGGAGAAAGCTGAATGTGGAAAAAGCTGAACACGCGGCGTACAATCTAGTTTCCGTGTTATATTTTGAAAAATTCAATATAAATTTAATAGCGCTACGCAGTCTACAACAAACTCTAACACAGATAGAGTTTAAAGGAGGCCTTTGTCAGTTTATGCCTCAATGATTCCCCCTTTGACAGTAATACTTCTTCACACAATGGAGTGGCACTTGGCTTGTGCCAGTGTTTGTGCTTGTGCTTGTGCTTGTGCTAGCGGCTGATTAACGCGAAAATGTTGAGTTGTGAAATCGAAAATTGCAGAATCGAGCCAGTAAGACACCATATACGACTGCTAAAACGGGGAATAAGAATTTCGAATTGACGGGAAGAAGGCAAAGGAAAGATTGATAAGCCTGACCTGGCGGATACGCCAAGCATGGAGTACCCTTGAAGCAGGACCCAGGGTCAGGATATGGCACGCAAAACGTTAAAGGTTAATCTGTCTGTTAATCTGTCTGCATTGAAAGCAAAGAATTGGCATGGCCGAGAACCTAATTATTATGACCCTTCCGGATTGCAGTCTTCCCCACACCACCAAACCCATCAGTTTAGGTTCCGTATCAAGCTTGTCAATCTTTTCCATGTCTGCTTCCCTCGACCATACTGTATAATTTAAAAACTTGATAACATTTTTGAGTCTATTTCATGTTAGATGGAAGCTGAATGAACATACAAGGAAAAAAAAGTCAAAGAGTCAAAAACTAGCAATTTTTTAGAAAATTGTAACTAATTCTTTACGTCCTGTACTCGACTGTACTAGACTACGTCTTTCAAAAACAGACAGACAGCGAAAGTTCCTAAAGCTGAGCAAAACGTTGACGTCAAAAGAGTCAACCTAAGCGAGCCCAATTGCAGTGACAAAGTTGCCAATATATTGACAGCAATTGGGACTTGATTTAGACGTTTAGTCTGCACTCAAAACTGAGCAAAAATCATTACGTTTTGCCTACCAAATCAGTAGATGGAATAAAGGAAGCGCCCCTTAAATACAATTCTACTTTGCATTTTGTTGTACAAAATTTGTAGCTATACAAAGAGTTTGATGTTCGGAATGCTTCAAGTGAAAGAATTTAAACCAGATAAACCTGGATATTCTAATAACAAGAGTAACCGATACAAAACAACCATAATTACTGCAAGCGCTCAGAAAAAAAATACGAAAGAGTAACAAGATTGCCCACTTGTGCCGAAAACTTGTTCAAGCAAAGCAAAATGAATATGCAACTATTTTAAGAAGTTGATAATCGCAGTAGATTTTGCGATCTGATGAATAGTTTAATGTTACATAAAAGTTAATCATAGGGAGAAAAAAGTTTTTCAGACTGTAAATTCGGCATACACTAACTTTAAGTTTCACAAAATCAACTGTAACACAAACTAGACGTTCTGAACAGTGTCTAGCACTACCGGTAAAGTGTGATATACAAAAGTTTTGAGTGTTGTAATTATACGCAGTGTTTGACAAAACATTGACAGAAACTTCAGTATTTAGTGTTGGACAGTAACAGTAATACACACTCAGAAAGTGTAAAGATTAGAGTCACGTTTCCGTTTCATTCGGTCAAAGTGAAGCAGAAACTGCTGTGCACCAATGATATAAGTTATGTGCTCTTCTCTCCTGGGTGCGTGGTGTAGTGGTTGTACGCCTGACTGCAGTCCGGGAGGTCCGTGGTTCGTTCCCCAGCGTTTCCCAAATCTGTACAGGTTCGTGGGCCTGGCTGTGGCATGGCTGTCTTAGCGCTGGGGCTTAGGCCATGGGCCTGGCTTTAGTTTCAATCTAATTCAAAAATCAGTTTCTGATAAAAACCTTCCCAGAGATATTAAATTAAATGCTAAGAAGTGTGAGACGTAAGTGAGTCTAAGCGACCAATGATAGGGACAAAATTTTTATTCCTGCTGGAGCAGGAATGTATAAAACGGAAACTTATATG
>JASAND010022615.1:0-83842 GCA_030248195.1 Trissonchulus latispiculum | reverse complement strand
ACTTTGAAACAGTTGAACCAGATCTGGCCAGCCATGGGTCGGATGACCACAACCCCAACAGTGAATTCCCCTATGCCCAATAACATTTGTATGCAAAAATTCAGCCTTCTAGCTATCTCCAGTAAGACCAGGAACTGGTTCAACTTTGAACCAGTTGAACCAGATCTGGCCCTCGCCATGGGTCGGATCACCAAAGTAACACCACCAGTGAATTCCCCATGCCCAATAACCTTTGTAGCAAAATTTCAGCCTTCTCTAGCTATCTCCAGTAGCTTGAACCAGTTTGGTATCATTCAAAAGCTCTCCGCCTGGAGATTTCAAAAATGTAAATATTAGCTCTTAATTCCTTCCCGATAATTAGTTATGCCTAATTAGCACTTTCCAAAATCCGCAAAGTGCCTTTATAGCTCATATATACTTATGGGGCCTCTCCGAGCTCCCCCATGATACCTACGTAAGAAGTGAGGCTCATTCCAAATATGAGTCTCTGCGAGGTCTCTGTGATATTTTGTTGAATCATTCGGGAGTTTTCGCTAAGCTTTCCAATGTATAAAACGCACATTTTAAAGTTTCGGTAAAGATAAACTAAAGTCTGACCAAAAATTCTGGAACCGAACTGTGAGCGCTTGTCCTGAGTTAACCTTAGAAGTTAGCCTGTATAAAGTATATATATATTTGTGGTCTCAGGAGAAGAATCCGGTGTAAGTATCCGGTCTATATCCGGTAGGGTTCTATTTTCCCGGAAAAAAAGATTGCCGGAAAAAAACCGATTTTTTCCGGTTTTTTCCATTTTTTTTTTTTTTCCTTTTTTTTTTCCGGTCACTCCAAAATTACACAATGTGCTAAAAGTTGCGTTATTTCATGTTTTTGCATGCACAGAAGCAGTTTTCAGGATATTTGTAGCCCCACAGGGGTAATGCAATATCAATTGCGCTTAGAAAGATTCCAGTAGTGGTTACAGGAATCAAATATTTTCAGCGGGTGACGCTGTTAAAGCAAAGGACAGGTCACTTCTCTGTGGGTTGGCAGTTCTACTAGACCTAGCTTGTGACTTTTCATAGGTACACGCTCCGTAAAGTAAACAATTCCAAATATTTTAACAGTTTTGGTTGAACACTCCACTGTTAGGTATTGAATTATTAACTCTACCCCCCAAATGAAATCATTTTCACATTCCAAGGAAAACAAGCTAAACTCCTTCCAAAGTTAGTGCATGAATATCGTATTCTTACCTCATTAAACACTGTTTTTGATGGTTTCTTAATGTTCTGATGTTATAAATTAACTTTCAGAACATGTCCCGAATATTTTTCCATTTTTTCCGGTGCATCGAAAAACCCAAATATAATTTCGTCAGATTTAGCATACCCCCACCTACCATGACCAACGGAAAAGGTTGCAAAATAGTGCGAAATTGCTGGAAAAGCTCAGAAAACATGATATTTTATTGTAAAAATCGTCGTGATAACGTTGGGTAGATTTTTCCGTTTTTTTTCCCATGGAAAAAACCTTTTTTTGTTCTCCATCCGATTACCGGATGTCAAATCGATAAAAACGCTTCAGATTTGGAAAGAGAATGCTAATTAATTCATACTTTAGCATATTTGTCCTTGGCCCAAGACGTCTCCGAAAATCCGGTCACATCCGGTCTATGTCCGGTAACCAGGTCACAAAAACTGTTCAGCAAGATGGGTAGGTCGTACAGTTTCGCTGATTGAATTTTTAGATTCAGCGAATCGAATATCCGGTCGATTTGCGGTTCTGAGCTTTGAAGTTTGAGATTTCATGGGCTATTATCTCAGTATCCGGTTGGTCCGGAAGTCAAATTATTTCATATATATCTGCTGTAATTTTTGAATAATAGCGTTTTAAAGATGGTATATAAATAACCGGATATAAAAACTAATTTCGACCCGCTGAATCTAAAAATTCAATCAGCAAAACTGTACAACCTACCCATCTTGCTGCACAGTTTTGTGACCTAGACATCCGGTTACCGGACATAGACCGGATGTGACCGGATTTTCGGAGATGTCTTGGGCCAAGGACCAATATGCTAGAGTATGAATTAATTAGCGTTCTCTTTCCGAACCTGAAGCGTTTTTATAGATTTGGCATCCGGTAACCGGATATTAGGGATGGGCGCGGAAAAAAGGACTGGAAAAAAAAGGTTTTTTCCGTTTTTTTCCATTTTTTTCCGATGGAGTGGAAAAAAATGGAAAAATATTCCTAACGTTATTTTGACGATTTTTACAATAAAATATCATGTTTTCTGAGCTTTTCCAGCAATTTCACACTATTTGCAACCTTTTCCGTTGGTCATGGTAGGTGGGGGTATGCTAAATCTGACGAAATTATATTTGGGTTTTTTCGATGCACCGGAAAAAAATGGAAAAATATTCGGGACATGTTCTGAAAGTTAATTTATAACATCAGAACATTAAGAAACCATCAAAAACAGTGTTTAATGAGGTAAGAATACGATATTCATGCACTAACTTTGGGATTTAGCGTTTTTCCCTTGGAATGTGAAAATGATTGCGTAACTCAGGTAGAGTTAATAATTCAATACCTAACAGTGGAGTGTTCAACCAAAACTGTTAAAATATTTGGAATTGTTTACTTTACGGAGCGTGTACCTATGAAAGTCACAAGCTAGGTCTAGTAGAACTGCCAACGTATACAGAAGTGACCTGTCCTTTGCTTTAACAGCGTCACCCGCTGAAAATATTTGATTCCTGTAACCACTACTGGAATCTTTCTAAGCGCTTGTGTAATTGCATTACCCCTGTGGGGCTACAAATATCCTGAAAACTGCTTCTGTGCATGCAAAAACATGAAATAACGCAACTTTTAGCACATTGTGTAATTTTGGAGTGACCGGAAAAAAAGGAAAAAAATGGAAAAAACCGGAAAAAAGGTTTTTTTCCGGCAATCTTTTTTTCCGGAAAAAAACCAACCCTACCGGATATAGACCGGATATAATGGTTTTACCGGATTCTTCTACTCCTGAGGTTTCTAAAAATATATATATACTTTATACAGGCTAACTTCTAAGGTTAACTCAGGACAAGCGCTCACAGTTCGGTTCCAAGAATTTTTGGTCAGACTTTAGTTTATCTTTACCGAAACTTTAAAATGTGCGTTTTATACATTGGAAAGCTTAGCGAAAACTCCCGAATGATTCAACAAAATATCACAGAGACCTCGCAGAGACTCATATTTGCTTGATGGTAGCCTCACTTCTTACGTAGGTATCATGGGGGAGCTCGGAGAGCCCCCCATAATATATATATGAGCTATAAAGGCACTTTGCGGATTTTGGAAAGTGCTAATTAGGCATAACTAATTATCGGGAAGGAATTAAGAGCTAATATTTACATTTTTGAAATCTCCAGGCGGAGAGCTTTTGAATGATACCAAACTGGTTCAAGCTACTGGAGATAGCTAGAAGGCTGAAATTTTGCATACAAAGGTTATTGGGCATGGGGAATTCACTGGTGGTGTTACTTTGGTGATCCGACCCATGGCGGGCCAGATCTGGTTCAACTGGTTCAAAGTTGAACCAGTTCCTGGTTCAAGCTACTGGAGATAGCTAGAAGGCTGAATTTTTGCATACAAATGTTATTGGGCATGGGGAATTCACTGTTGGGGTTGTGGTCATCCGACCCATGGCTGGCCAGATCTGGTTCAACTGTTTCAAAGTTGAGTTGAACCGGGTCCTAGTTCAAGCTACTGGAGATAGTTGGAAGGCTGAAATTTTGCATACAAAGGTCACTGGGCATGGGGAATTCACTGGTGGTGTTACTTTGGTGATCCGACCCATGGCTGGCCAGATCTGGTTCAACTGGTTTAAAGTTGAACCAGGTCCTGGTTCAAGCTACTGGATGGAAGGCTGAAATTTTGCATACAAAGGTCACTGGGCATGGGGAATTCACTGGTGGTGTTACTTTGGTGATCCTACCCATGGCGGGCCAGATCTGGTTCAACTGGTTCAAAGTTGAACCGGGTCCTAGTTCAAGCTACTGGAGATAGTTGGAAGGCTGAAATTTTGCATACAAAGGTCACTGGGCATGGGGAATTCACTGGTGGTGTTACTTTGGTGATTCGACCCATGGCTGACTAGATCTGGTTCAACTGGTTCAAAGTTGAACCAGGTCCTGGTTCAGGCAACTGGAGATAGCTAGAAGGCTGAAATTTTGCATACAAAGGTTATTGGGCATGGGGAATTCACTGGTGGTGTAACTTTGGTGATCCGACCCATGGCTGGCCAGATCTGGTTCAACTGGTTTAAAGTTGAACCAGGTCCTGGGTTCAAGCTACTGGATGGAAGGCTGAAATTTTGCATACAAAGGTCACTGGGCATGGGGAATTCACTGGTGGTGTTACTTTGGTGATTCGACCCATGGCTGGCCAGATCTGGTTCAACTGGTTCAAAGTTGAGTGAACCGGGTCCTAGTTCAAGCTACTGGAGATAGTTGGAAGGCTGAAATTTTGCATACAAAGGTCACTGGGCATGGGGAATTCACTGGTGGTGTTACTTTGGTGATCCGACCCATGGCGGGCCAGATCTGGTTCAACTGGTTCAAAGTTGAACCGGGTCCTAGTTCAAGCTACTGGAGATAGTTGGAAGGCTGAAATTTTGCATACAAAGGTAACTGGGCATGGGGAATTCACTGGTGGTGTTACTTTGGTGATTCGACCCATGGCTGACCAGATCTGGTTCAACTGGTTCAAAGTTGAACCAGGTCCTGGTTCAGGCAACTGGAGATAGCTAGAAGGCTGAAATTTTGCATACAAAGGTTATTGGGCATGGGGAATTCACTGGTGGTGTAACTTTGGTGATCCAACCCATGGCTGGCCAGATCTGGTTCAACTGGTTTAAAGTTGAACCAGGTAATGGTTCAAGCTACTGGAGATAGTTGGAAGGCTGAAATTTTGCATACAAAGGTCACTGGGCATGGGGAATTCACTGGTGGGGTTACTTTGGTGATTCGACCCATGGCTGACCAGATCTGGTTCAACTGGTTCAAAGTTGAACCAGGTCCTGGTTCAGGCAACTGGAGATAGCTAGAAGGCTGCAATTTTGCATACAAAGGTTATTGGGCATGGGGAATTCACTGGTGGTGTTACTTTGGTGATCCGACCCATGGCGGGCCAGATCTGGTTCAACTGGTTTAAAGTTGAACCAGGTCCTGGTTCAAGCTACTGGAGATAGCTAGAAGGCTGAAATTTTGCATACAAAGGTTATTGGGCATGGGGAATTCACTGGTGGTGTTACTTCGCTGATCTAACCCATGGCTGGCCAGATCTGGTTCAACTGGTTCAAAGTTGAACCAGGTCCTGGTTCAAGCTACTGGAGATAGTTGGAAGGCTGAAATTTTGCATACAAAGGTCACTGGGCATGGGAATTCACTTGTGGTGTAACTTTGGTGAACCGACCCATGGCTGGCCAGATCTGGTTCAACTGGTTCAATGTTGAATCAGTTCCTGGTTCAAGCTACTGGATATAGCTGAAAGGCTGAAATGTTTCATACAAAGGTTATTGGGCATGGGGAATTCACTGGTGGTGTTACTTCGCTGATCTAACCCATGGCTGGCCAGATCAGGTTCAACTGGTTTATGGTTCAAGCTACTGGAGATAGCTGAAAGTCTGAAATTTTGCATGCAAAGCTTATTGGGCATGGGGAATTCACTGGTTGAATTTGTGATTGCTGCTGCCACAGTTATGGCAGCCGGCAGCGTTCCCAAAAACTAGACGGAGGACAAGTAGGAAAAATGCTCCTTGCAGTCGCATGAAGAAGTTAATATGAGCTATAATGGTCAACATTTAAATGTGTCAAGGACAAGATTTAAAATGTTTAATATGAGCCGCTACGTTTCTCTTGGGCTCATATTGACGCTCATTTAGCTTTTGCTTACGTACTTTTAATCCAACACTGAAATGGCTTGCATGAATAACGACGC
The DNA here is from genome assembly GCA_030248195.1 of Trissonchulus latispiculum. Classification (NCBI taxonomy): domain Eukaryota; kingdom Metazoa; phylum Nematoda; class Enoplea; order Enoplida; family Ironidae; genus Trissonchulus; species Trissonchulus latispiculum. Next base: position 77,875 of record JASAND010022615.1, on the reverse strand, counting down.
ATAAACATTAATTTTGCAAAGCTATACGTAAATGTTTTCTTCTCCACCGCTACATCCAAGTACACATTTAAAGCCACCACATAAAGTCAACAAAACGAAACCGAAGTCCAATCTAATGAAGAAACGAAAATGTGGAACTTACACATGTTGTGAAATCTTGAGAAATCACATCATCACATTAATTCAATATATTCCCAAGCCAATCAAATCGTTTATAAACACTGATGCTTATATGCCAACCGTAAACTGTATATATGTTTGCCATTAAATGAACAGCTACTGGTCGTTCCCCGTCCGTCTTTGCTTTGAACTGATCAATATATATGTATGTATTTGTTGTGTTGTTTGCTGCTTCTTTTATACTAACATATATGTTTGTTTGTTTTGTTAGTAAAAAAATTTCTTTGCAAAGTAAACAATTTTCTTCTTCTTCTTCTTCTTCATTTTAGTCGCGTCAATATGAGCCCAAGAGAAAGGTAGCGGCTCATATTAGCCGTTTACATCTTGTCCTCTACTTATTTAGATGTTGGCTCATATTAAACATTTTAAATCTTGTCCTTGACACATTTAAATGTTGACCATTATAGCTCATATTAACTTTTTCATGCGACTGCAAGGAGCATTTTTTCTACTTGTATAGCTTATAATTTGATCTGCCATGTCATCAGTAAGTTTTCGAGGAGGACCGTTCGGTGGTGCTACCAACAGTTATCTCTTATAGCGGCAAGATCTGTACTGCAACTTACATGCGACAAAGGTGTTTTTTTGTTTCTTACGTCTACGTGTGCATTGTTTTAGCCTGCTTCATATGGTGGTTATCCGCCTTACCCTTCCGGCCAAGGCGGGTATCCGCCTTACCCTGCCGGCCAGGGCGGGTACCCTCAGCAACCTTATGGTCCAGGTCCGATTACGCAGCAACCTGGCATGCCTCCACCGACGCAAACTGTGTAGGTTATGGTCTTCTATATTTTTGTTTTCTCGATAGCATCCCATTGGGTTTTTGGTCGCATGTATACATGGGTGCATTTCTGCGTAGAAATTGGTTAAAAATAGTGAGAGTTTTGGGGGAAAGGTGTGCATTTTGAAAAGTGCTTAGTTTCAACTGTAATTACTAACATTTGCTAAATTTTTCGGAGTATGTGGAACAGGGTTTTTGGTTTTGGCCAACTTAGTCGTACGTCGCGCGTCGCAGAGTCGTACGTGTATGTCGCTTGTCGCGACAGTGTTCACAAGTTCATTACTCGTGGCGACAAAAGTGTTGTGCGACAAATTGTCGCGTGTCGTAAGGAGTTAAAATTGTTTTAACTTTTGTCGCATGTCGCGTGCCTGTGGCCTATGAAATAGGGATGGGCGCGGAAAAAAGGACTGGACAAAAAGGTGTTTTCCGTTTTTTCCCATTTTTTCCGATGGGGTGGAGAAAAATGGAAAAATATTCCTAACGTTATTTTGACGATTTGTACAATGAAATATCATGTTTTCTGGGCTTTTCCAGCAATTTCACACTATTCACAATCTTTTCCGCGGGTCATAGTAGGTGGGGGTATGTTAAATCGGACGAAATTGTATTTGCGTTTTTTCGACGCATCGGAAAAAATGGACAAATATTCGGGACTTGTTCTGAAAGTTAATTCATGACCTCAGAACATTAAGAAACTATCAAAAACAGTGTTGAATGAGGCAAGAATACGATATTCATGAATTTGAGCTAATTTTGGGATTTGACATTTTTTCCCTCGGAATGTGAAAATGATTACATAACTCAGGTAGAGTTAATAATTCCATACCCTGGCTTATTTTTACTGGGGGTGGGGGGGCCGCCCCCCATTCGGTGACCTCCCCCCATTCGAGGAGCCCCCCCCCAAAATTCCGACCTCCCCCCCCATAACCCCGAAAATTGCCAAATTTTACCGGTTTTACCCTAAATTTTCAAAAATTTTTCCGACTTCGCCGGATTTTTAACGAAATTTTCATTATTGTAGCCTAAAAACCACTTAAAATTATTCAGTTTTTTAGCGATTTTTACACATTTTTACACGAAAAACCCGCAAAAATTCGAAATTTTTTTCCAAAATATGCCCCCCATCGATGGGGGGGGGCCCATGAAGCCCCCCCCCCATAAATTTTTGCCTAAAAATAAGCCAGCATACCTAACAGTTTCACCCAAAACTGTTAAAATATCTGGAATTGTTTACTTTACGAAGCGCGTTACCTACGAATACCACAAACTAGGTCTAGTATAACCGCCAAGGTATACAGAAGTCACATGTCCTTTGCTTTACAGCGTCACCCGCTGAAAATATTTGATTCCTATAATCAATACTGGAACCTTTCTTAGCGCTTGTGTTATTGCATTACCCCTGTGGGGCTACTAAACATCGTGAAAACTGCTTCTGTGCATGCAAAAACATGAAATAACGTAACTTTTAGCACATTGTGTAATTTTGGAGTGACCGGAAAAAAAAGGAAAAAATGGAAAAAACCGGAAAAAAGGTTTTTTCCGGGCAATCTTTTTTTCCGGAAAAAACCAACCCTACTATGAAATATTGGCTTTTTCACTATTGTTGCACTGGAATATCCTGCGACAGGACATGAGCCTGTGAACACGTCAATCACTGCGATATGTGACATACTACAAATCCTACGCGACATGCAACATGCGACATACAACACGGGGCAAGCCTGTGAAAAGCTGTCGCTTGTCATGTGTCGCAAGTCGTGTGTCGCATGTCGCGTAGGATTTGTAGTTGTCGCTTGTCGCTTGTCGCAGTACCTGATGTGTTCACAGGCTGATACTCTCCCCGCGCCCCTAAGTGAATAAATTTTTTTGTTTTTGCAATAAAATCGGCTCTTCTTTCTTTTTTTCTTTTTTACTAAACTACTTATTTTTTTTTTCTTTACTTTTATTTATTTTATTTTCCCATATTCTTTCTTTTTTCCCTTTTCTTCACAATCCTATTAATCGCTTAAAACGCCCCCGCCCCGCCGTTTTTTTTTTTTTTTTTTTTCCCCTTTTTTCTTCTTCTTCTTTTTTTTTTTCCTCCCTCCCCCCCGGCGCCCCCCCCCCCCTGACCCCCCTCCCTGATTTTCACACTATATTTCAGGATATTTCAGTGCAACCCTAGCTAAGCCAAGATTTTAGGATAGAGGCACGCGACAAAAGTTAAAACATTTTCAAACCGGAATAATGATGGATACATGTGGCCAACAACTCAACAAAGACTGACACGCACATTGACATTCGATGCCACAATGGAAAACACCGAAGGTTATGGACCGTAGAAATTTTAGTTCTGGTACTCTAGAAACAATTCGAAGTCATTGTTGTTCTCGAAATAATCTTACTAAAATGGAAGCGCGCGCGCGCGTGTGTGTGGGTGTGTGTGTGTTTGTGTGTGTGCGTGTGTGTGTGTGTGTGTGTTTTAGCCTGTTTTATCCCTCCCACTTTTGCACTTCTCCCCCCACATATTTTTGCCTAGAGAAACCCGAGTACGTTCTGTTTCAGATACGTAAAGGAGGAACGTCGTGGTGATGATGGGTGTTGGCAATTGTTGTGTCAAATGGCTCTTTGCGCCGCCTGCTGTGCGTGCTGCTTAGAGTGTCTGGACTGAGACACATTCCTGGCAGCAAAGGCTTGTTGATGTTGTATTGCATAATCATCTGACTATGCTTTGATCTGACAATCAGTTGACTTGTTTTTTTAAGAATGATATGTCTGTGTTTTATTTTTATTTAATGCATATTGTTTTATTTCATTGTTCCTGGTATGGGGTGTCCGTGCCGTGCGTATATATTGCTGTTTGATCTAATAGCATCCTAAGGCCAGTTGTCAATTGGTTGCATGCAGACGGTGATGTTTATGTGTAGCCTTGGCTTGACCAGAACTGTTCTACTTTATCCAATCATGTTGGTGGTTGTTGGTACAGGGCTGGATTTTTCTGGATAATTGCGTTAAGTTTTCAAACATTTATTTATATGGACAAGAACCGTTAAAGGTACGTAACGATGGCTTCACCCACTGGAAAGGTTACGGAGATTGGAAGCCCTCCCTTTTGTCACTGGACCCTTCATTTTCAGGTGAAACCAAGGGTCAATAACTTAGCACAATTCTTGATTCATAGGGAAGATTAGGTTAGATAACTGAAAGATACTTTGCCAAGCTCAAAAAGTGCTGTTTCGGGGTTTTGGTGAGAGGTGCAGTTATTTTATGAAACGGTTCACAAAATGCTGCCAGCTTAGTGCAAGCTGTGTAGGATTAGCCTAATGGTTTGTAAATGTATGTGTAAATTCATCACTTGAAGAATAACTTTCCTATGCTTTGTTTAACCGAATTCTGCTGGCTGGTCTGTCTTCATTTGTTGCAACAGTTGTATTTGAATGAACAGTTCCGGTGAATTTCTTTTGCTGGGACTTGGACGTGTGTTTTTTTTAACCAGGATTCGATGTTTCGTTTCTGCATTGCATAAACGTTTTTGCGTACAAAAATTATCTGAGTTTTCTTCTCTCTCCCGTTGGTATGGAATGTTGGAGATCAGTCTGAAAGTGAGCAGTGCTGAGTGTAAAACCGTCCACGCCGCCTATATAATTTCTTTTTCTGTAGCTAAAGATACTCTAGTAAATTTAATACTACACAAATTACCCTGTACGCAATTTTTGGCTTTTCTGTATTATAGGGGAGCGCGATAGCGCTCCCGTATAATATGAGTGTAAAAGGCTCAGTTGATATGGGTGTAATGGGTGTAAATGGGTGTAAAAGGCTCAGTTGATATGGGCGTATAATATGGGTGTAAAAGGCTTGGAGACCCGTTCGAGCTCCGTGCCAGCTAAATACTCAACGAAACTGGACAATTTTGGTATCGTTGGAATCTACACGACGAGTACTACAAGTCGCAAAAAAGTTTTGGTCAAAATTTCCAACTTTGAAAATATTCGCTTTCGGGCAAGTTAGGTCCGTTTGTTTTTTTCCGTGTATATAAGTCACGCTTGGAAAAATGCAATTTTCTGTCGGAGTGTTAGAACGATCTGGGCATTTTCAGCAGGTGAAGTTTGGTTTTTCTGAACGTATAAATCCCGAAAGTGAACCTTTTTGATATTTTTTCGCTGCCTGGCCCGGCCAGCCACCTGTACGGCCGGCCAAAAGTGGACTTGGCGCTACAATGGCCAAAAATGGCCAATTTTTTGTCAAAGCTACAGGACTCAGGGAAGACGCTAGAGAGATGTGGTTTGTTGCACAAGGATCTACAGAAGGGTTTATATGTCCTAACGAGGGCGATTTTTGATATCTGGCCAGGACCGTTCTGGCGGCCGGCCCAAAGTTGGTCCGGCCAAATAGCCGTTTTCGGAAAATTTCTAAGTCCCAACTCCATTGAAAATAGTCAAAAATAGGCCTAAATATGCTGTTTTGGGCCATATAGTGGGACGCATATAAGGGTTATCGGGGTCGCTGAACACGATGAGCATAGTCGCAGCGCTGTGCGGAGCTGCTATCTTGCTGTACTGTTATGCAGCAACCATAGCACGCTGTCTGTAGACTTACTGTAAACGGCTAAACATATGAAACATGGTGAAAACTATGTCTGTAGTAAGGGGGAACTGTAGGTATGTTCGTTGGTGCACTCTCCAGCTTCCACCTTGCGGTATGTGCTGCCCCAAACAGAGGACCGTCGATAACAAGTTATTCGTTCGTCACTGGTATTTGAAATTCGGCATACAGATAGTTTAGGGCATGACAAACTATTATAGATACGTTTCGTATTCTTATTACGATGTTACTATGTGGTTGCGCTGCAGTGGAGTACTGCAGAAGTACAGCACGGCCTATAACTAACTACAGAAAACTTGCAATCGTCTGAAATTTTGCACACAAGTGCAGAATAGCATTGCAAATCGTGCCGTATGAGTGTCCCTCACTGGCAGTAAAGTTTGCATCTGGTTGCGCTGCAGTGAGTGCTGCTGAAGTACAGCACGGCCTATAACTAGCTACAGATGAGTTGCAATCGTCGGAAACGTTTGCACACAAGTGCGGCAGAGCATTGCAAATCGTGCCGTATGAGTTTCCTTCACCGACAGTAAAGTTTGCTTCTGGTTGCGCTGCAGTAGAGTCCTGCTAAAGTACAGCACGGCCTATAACTCGCTACAGGTAAGTTGCAATCGTCTGAAATTTTGCACACAAGTGCAGAATAGCATTGCAAATCATGCCGTATGAGTCTCCCTCACTGGCAGTAATGTTTGCATCTGGTTGCGCTGCAGTAGAGTGCTGCTGAAGTACAGCACGACCTATAACTAAAGTCTGACACAAAAATGTGTGTACAAAATCTATAGGGCCTCCAGTGAACTCAATATACGTCGTAACCCCATAAAACCATATATTTTCGGAATCCTTGCAGCGAAACGAACATTTTTATGAAATTTAAAATTTTTTAAAATTTCAAAAATTTTAAAATATCGGTTTATCGGGGAATTTTTTCGGACCATTCAAGCTATTCAGCTCATTCGTTCCGAAAAATTTGCCCGTCAGAAGGCGCATCGATTGACACAAGAACGAAAAAAATCGGTTGAGACATAAGCATTTGATTCCAAAATTTCGTTTTCCATTTCCTTTGATGTTTGCCGCTTTTTGCAACTTTGACTGGTTATTACTCGCGACTCGCTCAACGGAATAATTTTTCGATTAGATTTTCAGGACCGCCTAGGAGTCTGCTTTCACCTAATATATGTGGTATTTCAAATTTTGAATGTCGATTTTTTGGAAAAATACCACTTTTTGACCCAAAATTTCGGCATAGCCACTCTAGCAAAAGTGAGTAAAAATAACATAATCATAAAACTCAAGCTGAGCTGAATCCAACGATATAAAGCTTTTGTTGCTACGACTTATATTGCGCCAGCAATGAATTTTTAAACATTATCCCTTATTTCAGCTGGTATTGCTAATTTACACTGCTTCAGTCAAATCATGACGGCAACATCAAAGAGAGCCAAAAACCAGCTGAAATAAGGGATATTTTTTAAAACTTCATTCCTGGCGCAATATAAGTCGTAGCAACAAAAGCTTTATATCGTTGGATTCAGCTCAGCTTGAATTTTATGATTATGTTATTTTTACTCACTTTTGTTAAATCTGCTTTGCCGAAATTTTTGGTCAAAAAGTGGTATTTTTCAAAAAACTCGACTTTCAAAATTTGAAAAACCACATATATCAGGTGAAAGCGGGCGCCTAGGCGGTCCTGAAAATCTAATCGAAAAAATTTTCCGTTGAGCGAGTCGCGAGTAATAACCAGTCAAAGTTGCAAAAAGCGGCAAACATCAAAGGAAATGGAAAAACGAAATTTTGGAATAAAATGCTTATTTCTCAACCGATTTTTTTCGTTCTTGTGTCAATCGATGCGTCTTCGGACGGGCAAATTTTTCGGAACGAATGAGCTGAATAGCTTGAATGGTCCGAAAAAATTCCCCGATAAACCGATATTTTAAAATTTTTGAAATTTTAAAAAATTTTAAATTTCATAAAAATGTTCGTTTCGCTGCAAGGATTCCGAAAATATATGGTTTTATGGGGTTACGACGTATATTTAGCTCACTGGAGGCCCTATAGGTTTTGTACACACATTTTTGTGTCAGACTTTAGCTAGAGATGAGTTGCAATCGTCGGAAACGTTTGCACACAAGTGCGGCAGAGCATTGCAAATCGTGCCGTATGAGTTTCCTTCACCGACTGTAAAGTTTGCTTCTGGTTGCGCTGCAGTAGAGTCCTGCTAAAGTACAGCACGGCCTATAACTCGCTACAGGTAAGTTGCAATCGTCCGAAATTTTGCACACAAGTGCAGAATAGCATTGCAAATCGTGCCGTATGAGTCTCCCTCACTGACAGTAATGTTTGCATTTGGTTGCGCTGCAGTAGAGTGCTATATTCTATATACAGTAACTAAAACTATTGCAGCCATGGATACTGGATGTTGGATTTCTGTCAAAATAGAGAAAAAGGAAGAACTTATAACTTTTCAAGCTTCTTTGTTCTGTACTTTCGGTTGAATATTAATGATTGGCGGAATTTTTAAAGTTTCTTTCACACAGCTTTAGCGTTTTTGCTATTTACTGAGAACCTTAAAAATGAAGTAGGACAAGAACAAAAATGCTCCGATGGAGCATGAAAAATGCAATATGGGTGACATACGGTTGTAAATGGACAGAGGACTAGGTTTTAAAACGTTAATATGGGAGGGGCAGGTTGTAAATGCCAGGAGGGCTAGGTTAAAAGCGCACTAATATGGACCAGCTTCGCTGAACAACCCATATTTGCGGTCACTCATGCTCCATTCCACATGACATACGAGTAAGATATACATTCAGCTTTCAAAGCAAGCGGGACGATTGTGAAATATTAAAGCTTACGTATTCCAAATAAACAATACATTTCTGGTAGAAAGGTGTTCAATGTGTTTTTTCTGCAGTGTCAGCGCATAATCTTGTATTAAGTTGATGCGAAAAGCAGTTGACATTATGGACGTGTATTATTAAGTTGTATATGTATAATAAGGAGCGCGACCACAATATATACTTGCAGGCCATGCTGACAAAAATTTTCAACTATACAATACAATTTTCCGAAGAACTGCCAATAGCAACAGCAAGCAACAGCCGATAGAAACTCTGGACAGTTTTCGCGAATATGGGTTGTTCAGCGAAGCTGGTCCATATTAGTGCGCTTTTAACCTAGTCCTCCTGGCATTTACAACCTGCCCCTCCGATATTAACGTTTTAAAACGTAGTCCTCTGTCCATTTACAACCGAATGTCACCCATATTGCATTTTTCATGCTCCATCGGAGCATTTTTGTTCTTGTATATACATTATGTATGATAACTTTTATGTTGGTGGCTGTAGAATGTTGTTTATCACTTTGTTGCCTCATATTCCTTGTATTTATGTATTGTATTTGTTTGGCGTGTTGTTAAAATTTAAAAAAGCTGCTTAAGTCAAGATCAGAAAACTGCATACGTGTGCAATTTATTTTTAATCTTATGTAAGTTACCCTGGTTACGCTAAAACAGCTGAAATAATGCCAGTTTCAGTCATTTCTGTCGAGTTGAATGGACTATACCATCTTAACACACTGCTGACATTGACACTGTTTAATTGAAGTGATGTGTCTTCATTTTGCTGGTTTCTTAAATTTTTCTGGTTTTATTTTTTTATCTTTTTGTGTCTATTGTATCTGGATTGGATCTATATATATTATTTTGGTAGTACTCATCATATATTTAGATCCTGCACTTTTGCTTAACTAATTTGCGATCCGTCCATGCTTCATTGGCAAACGCATAATATTACTATTGGTTTGCTTTTTACCCTTTGAAAACTCATTTGCCTGGCTACGCAGATGTGACAGGGGCAACCTGGCCAAAATTGCGCCTTCAATTCGTCCTTCCTTTTAAGTTCCTGTTCCTTGCGCTTGTACGGCTATTGAACTCTTGAGCAATTAGAAGTAACTGAAATCATTTGGCCGATTCTTGTTTTGACTCTCAAATGGTTTAAAGTGTGCGCGCTATGCTTTTTGTGCTGGATGGCTGTGTTGACCGTTTGTTTTGTGATATTGCGCCCTCATTGTGTACATACATACATACCGCATTCACATAGTGCAGTCTAGTCTGTAATAAAGGGTGTTGTGTTCAAGAAAGAATATTTTAGAAGTTCCATCATGCTGTGAAATAGCTACCGCCTGACGCCTGACCTTCTGGATTCATAGGGAATTTTTACAAGAAGCTAGCACAATTAATACATAGTACATAATAATATGAGAGTGCACCACTGGGCACGCTCGGTTTTTCGAGCAAAACCTATACTCTGTTCGCTTAACGGATGTTCAAGATGTTGAAAGGACTAGAAGAATACTAAAGCTGAACTACAGGGTTCATGCGACCTGGAAAAACCTGGAAATACCTGGAAAAACCTGGAATTTGGATAAACACCTGGAAAAACCTGGAATTTGCTGACTGATTCCAACATTTTACCTATTTTTATTTTTACCATTGAAATTGAAAAAAATTGCCCGAATTGTGATTTTGTTTAGCCCGGTCTGTCAGCTTTTCACTCATGGTTTGTACGTATGCATAGTTTTCTACTTGGTATTGTATGTAATATGTTTTATTGCAATACGCCTTTCCTTAAACTTTGTTATTTTAAATTTTATTTTCATAACACAGAAATCTGAAAATTTTACCCTAAAAGGCGAACATTGCCCATAATTACGATTACAGAATATTATACTGAAATTTTTTTCGGAATTTTTTCCATGCCATCTGGAAAATGCCCATTTTTAAAGCATTTTTGCGCCTTCGGCGCGAAATTGTGCATTTTTTATCTCAATACGTGTTTCGTAGCCCAAAATGAGATCAAATACCCTACTTTCACCAGCTTTTACATCGTTTGGGTGCTTCAACAGTGCCTTAAGTATTTTTAATTTCAAAGAATGCTCTGTAATATTTCCACAAAGGTCACAAAATAAAACAATTTCTCAGCTTATAGGGGGTTCTGCCTCCAGAGCCCCTGACAATTTTTGCATTCCCCCTTCGAAATGTTTTCTGGCTACGCTAGTTTCCCTGCGTATCTATTTTTCGTCTGCTATTCATAGTTTAACATTATAATTCAACGAGCACGGTGCGTAAAATGAGGCTAAGACTCTCTAATCTGATTTATAATCAGCTAAGAACGCATAAACTCGACGTTAAGTGCTTTTATTGCGTTTATAACGCGGAGAAGCGATTTTTGTGTTAATTTTTGTAAATTGTAAACAATTTTACATTCGTTAGTCATTATGTAGTTTTTAGACTTTTCAAGAGGTTTTTTTACACTTTTTAACACTAGATTTGTATTTTTAACACTTTAATACTAGTTTTTTCGGATATTAACGAATTACAAGTTTTGTAAAGATTTAACCTACGTATTTCATATTAGCCTTCATATTTCCAAAAGTTTGACTGAGAATGCAAATAGTTACCGCACGATGGGACACCGAAAAACCCGATAAGCAGGCCTCATACTCTTCCTACTTTTCCTACTTTTTTCCTACTTTTTCTTCATTCCTACTTTTTTCCTACTTTTTGCTGAAAATTCCTACTTTTTCCTACTTTTTTACGACCTGATCAGAAAAAATTCCAAAATGTCCTTAACGTTACTTTAAATCACTGGATTTCAAAAAATTTTCGCGCCTTCGGCGCTATTATATATATGTTTCTACGCCTCATTTGTAAAGGTGTGATAGGCAATCACATTTTTGTATCAACGATTCCCCCTGTTTATGGGGACGTCAATTTATAGTTTGAGTCAGGATTGGAATATTTAGTCTTTGTTAGCAGGGAATACTTTGCAGGGAAGTTATCATCGTTGCCAGAAGCGAAAAATTTGAAGTTCCGATTTTGGGCCATTTTCAATAGGAATTTTGAACGACTATAACTTTTCTATTCCTGGACGGAATCGCCACAAATTTCAATGAATCATTTAGGGCACTAGGGAGTATGAATGGGCATAATTTCAGCGAAATCGGTGAGGGTCGAGTTTTTGACCCAAGTAGCCCCCTAAAAGCGCATTTCTCGGTCATTTTGCCTTCACTCAAATTTGCTACAATGTTTAGCCTAGAAAACATTTTAGAAAACTAGCGCCGTGAAAATTCGAGTTTTGGAGAAATTAGTTTTAATCCACAGTCACCTCCACTGTGGTCGTCCTACACGGACAAACTTATAGTCATGCGAATCCTCTCGCCAAGACCTACAACTTTGCTTCAGAGAGCATTCTTCGATTCCTTATGGTTTAAGAGATGACAGCGAAAACCTATTTTCGTTTTCAAAAACTGACCATTTTTCGGAAAATCTTTTTATTGCAAAATTTGGATAGTTTCAACTGTGCTGGTCCATCGGTCAAGTATTGTCCGCATTTGTACTCCTATGGGACAAGCTATGCTGGTTTATTTTTACTGGGGGGGGCGGGGGGCCGTCCCCATTCGAGGTCCCCCCCATGAAAAGCCCCCCCATAAATTTCGACCTCCCCCCATAACCCCGCGTAACCCAAAAAATTGCCATGTTTTACCATTTTTACCCTAAATTTTCGAAAGATTTTCCGGCTTCGCCGGATTTTTAACGAAATTTTCACTATTTTAGCGTAAAAAACACCTAAAATTAGTCATTTTTTAGCTATTTTTGCCATTTTTTGCACAAAAAACGTAAAAAATTACCAAACTTTTTCCAAAAATGTGCCCCCCCATTTTTGGTGAGCCATGGGGGGCAACTTCGAGCCTCCCCCCATAAAGCCCCCATAAATTTTGGCCTAAAAATAAGCCAGTTATGCCGACGGAGTGCTCTCTGTGAAATCTCTACCTAAGCCCTAAGCAACAAAAATGGGAAATTTTGAAAAAGGCAACCAGATTGTTTTGAACACGTATATATTTTTCTCAACTCGTGCAAACAATTAGAAAACGGCTTTACACACACGTTTTTGGGGCAATTGCTTGAGAATGTTGGGACAACTCAATGACAAAATATTAGTAGTGATGGGCACTGGATATCCGGATAATATCCGATTTGAGAAAATTATCCAGATATCCGTTTATTTCCAAAATTTGCCTATGTTTATGTGTTAAACATACAAAATTTTCAAAAGTCACTATGACCTCAATTTTTCAACAAAAACTAATATTTTGATGCAGTTATGATAAAAACAACCCGCTCTTTCATTTGGAACGGTTAAAAATGCCCCTGGTAACTTTCTAAAAATATTTCGGGGTGGGTTTTTTCCCGCATATGGGTTTTTCCTGCATTGGGTTTTCCCCGCCAGTTTGGGACAATTTTTCTCACTAACGGCGCACCCTAGTTAAGCTATAGAACCCTAGAGGTTCTATAGTTATATAGCTGTTCTATAGCTCATAAGAAAACCTACGACTAGGTCTAGCTGCCTGTATAGTCAGTATTTCAATATCTCAAACCAGTAAAAAGTTCTGGGCAAGAATCTGAAAAGTGGTGTTTTCCCGCTTGAAAAATGCTTAAAATTGAATTCGGACACAAATGCTCTGCAGGCGGGAATATTTTAAAAGCTTTAAAAATTTAGATAACAGGCGCAAAAATTTTCAAAACTTAGAACAGAAGGGTGCCGCAGGCGCAAAAAGGTTGAAAGCTTGAGCTAAAAATGCGCCGCAGGCGAGAAAAGTTAGAAAAACTGATAGGAAACTCCACTGACGAGAAATTTTCCTATTTTTAGTTTTATGCATTGAAAATAGCTCCGTTTTTGCTTTTTCCCCAAAAACTCCGAGGGGCATATAGATAAATCGGACATCCACTGGGTGCACCCATGCTCAAGAGGTATCCAAATTTGCTAGCACAAGGGCCAGTGATTAGTTGACTTTCCATTCAGGTAAGACAGTTCTAAGATTTCATTTCGATTATTTCGATATATTCCTCTAAACATGGTATCAAGTGAAAGGCGGGTATTCAAATGTAGAAAAATATGGAAAAATGGAAAAATCCAAAACATAGCTAGAAATGAGTCAGCATTTTCGTATAAATTTTCTATTTTTGTCTATAGATGTTGTAAGGAATTATATATAAAGATTTGAAGATGGGTCTAATTGCAAAAAAATTGTTTCAACTTCTGGACGGCTCCACCCCCAGACCTCCTTCCCTCCCCGGTAGACAAAGTTTCTCTTGGGGGTCACACCCGACATCACGAAACCCTGGATTATGCCAGTGCCTCAAATTAAAGTAAAATTTATGTCGATACCTTCATTCGTTTGCTTATTTGAGTGCGTAACTCACAAGACTTATCTGCAAAAATTCCTACTTTTTTCAGAAAATTCCTACTTTTATTCCTACTTTTTCCTACTTTTTTACAAAATATTCCTACATTTTTTCCTACTTTTTGATTTTGGGTAGTATGAGGCCTGCGATAAGTTCAAATATTTAGGAGAATTTTGCGAAACTGTTGAAAATTGTCCGAAAGTTTTTGAAATACATTTGAAAAATTGAAAAGTTCTAAAAATTTTTTGAAACGGTCTAGATCAGACATTAACATGGGGTCGGGTCCTGGGGGGGCTTGTCCCCAAAAAATGTCGAGGGGGCTTTGTACCTTGAACAAAAATTTTCAGGGGGGCTCGTTCCTCAAGAAAAAATTTGTAAAATCTTTCGAAAAATTAATTTTATTAATGCAAATTTTTGTCAAAATTTGCAAAAAATCTTGAATTTTTGGTAAAAATTTCAAAATTTTGCCCAATTTTCCCGAAAACTTAAACATTTTATCTAAAAAATTTCGGGCCGCTAATTTTTTTAAAATTTTACTGTAAAAACTAATTTTCTCCGGCTGTTTTTCGTTCTTGGCCATGTTTTCGTTACCCCTTGTCCCCGACGGCAATAGGGCTTGTAGCTTGTCCGGGTTGGAAGGGCTTGGACTCCCCCCAGACCCCCCCGCGTTAACCTATGGTCTAGATTTATATTTGTAGCTTTAAAATACTGTTTAAAGCTTTAATTCATTAAAATTTGCCCTTTTTTAGAGCTCCAGAATCAGTTTAAAGCCATTGGGGTTATCGAAAAACAAAAAATACTGGAAAACCCGAAAAACTAATTTTCCGCATTTTTCCGGAAAAACCCGGCCCAGATTTACCATTACTTTAATTATGTCGGGACAAGGGTCTAGTTGTCGGGCTTGGGACCAGCGCATCGCTGGTTTTAATTTCCTGGTACCCCAAAAATGCTCCATATTGACACTAATTGACACTAATTTGATCAAAATTTAATAATACAAAACCTGGAAAATTGCCGCTGAAAACCTTGAAAAACCTGGAAAAACCTGGAAATTGAAACTGAAAAGTCCGCATGAACCCTGGAACTAGTCAACTTGTTATGTATATAATTGTACATACTATGATCAACCCCAACTCAGCTGGTCCGGCAGGACCGGAAAATTTTATTGAAACGAAACGCATATGCACTGTGAGCTGACGGGGAGAATGCTGGATGCACTCCCCCCCGCTCCGCAGCTCAAAACACGAAAGTTCCAAACTTGGCGGATGCCAGCTGGTGTCAGATCTGTAGATTTCTGCTATAAAATTGGTACTGTAGTACCAGATTTTCCAACCCACCTTCCGATTAATTACTTTTGCGTTAACCGAGATTTAAGGAGTTGGCCGCTCAAGAGGGGAAACCCTTTTGAGTGGAGCCAACGGGTGGTCGGTCACGTATGCACACCAGCAGCGGGGTCACTTCTGTTTCGGCAGTAGTCTTGATGTCGCCTCGGGTAATTGCATACAGTAATTATTCAGTGCCTGATCTTGATTCCCTTCCCCCTCTGGAATACAAAATTTAGGAAAGTTTAGATCAGGCACTACCTCTACAGGCGAAAGCGACTGTGGTGTGGCACGTAGCGAAAAAAAAATCGCATTATGTTTTGAATAAAGCAGCCTGCAGCCTTGGCCACAAATAGATCATCCATTTTTGTAAGTATATTTTTACAGATCAGCTGCTTAATTTGTTTAGGAGCCAGGAATTCAATTAAATTTTGAATTCAAGAAACTAATTAATTATCCACGTCATGATTTGTGCCAAGAGTAAACAATTAAACACCCTGGACTAAAATTTAGTTATACAATTGCTTAACACTTTACATTTTATTTTACGGCTCAAAACCATTCCAAACTTCTTCTATTCTTAATCCGTGGCTATACAATTTTGTATCGTGCCCTCATTAACTATGTGCATAGTATCTTGGACTTGACACGGTGACCCGGTAGACCTTGACCCAGTGACCCGGTATTTTCAGAATTTCTGAGTTACGGCTGTAAAAAACTAAAAACTAAGTATATAAGTGGGTGGGGGTGAGCTCCATTTATTCTTCCATTTTTCCTGAATTACGCTTGAAATTTGCAAGCTTTTTTGTTATTTCAAAAGCAGTTTGCCAGAAATTATTTAGATTTTTAGCACAAATTTTGACTCAAAGGCCACAAAAAAAGAAAATAAGCCGTCGAAGACATTTGCTCTTAACAAAATTATGCGGTAACAACTAGAGTTGTGCCGTTAAGAAATTTTCCGGCCCGGGCCCGAAGGCCCGGCAGGCCCAGGCCCGGAGCTACAATATAAGGCCCGGTAGGCCCGGAGGCCCGAATCAAGGCCCGGTGTCAGGCCCGGGCGCGTATTTAGAAAGTGCACCCGGTCTACGCGCATTGGAAACTGCACACTACCTATGCTCGTTGACTTGGAAAGTGCACCCTTTCTACGCGCATTTGAAAGTGCACACAGCCTACGCTCGTTGACTTGGAAAGTGCACCTCTTGCACGCGCATTGCAAAATCTTGCTACCGTATTCCTAACTAACTACTTAGATGCCCTATCTTGTGTCCCTACAAAATCCTCGAATATTCTTGTTTCTTCTGTCAGGAATAACTTTTTCTTATCAATGCAATCAGTGTATAATACCAAGAGTACATAATACATACATATGTATTATGTACATACATATGTACATATGTACATACATATGTATTATGTACATACATACATATGTATGTACATATGTATTATGTACTCTTGATAATACCAATGTATTGTAACAGGTACAAAAAGTTGTAGATGTAAATACATATAAATTTTTTATAAATATATTTATCGATATAAATGCTCGTAGATAATCTCTCTATTTTATCATTATCAAGATTGGTGCATTTCTTAGCAGACTGCCATATTTCAACCAATCATAGTCTTGTTTATTGTTTGCTGAAAGGTGATTGGTTGTGACAACAGGCGGAGCGTAGCACAGCCTCTTAAAGTTGCATATCTCAGGAGATATAGAAACCTATAAGTAGGGTTGTAGATTGTAAAAAAAGTGAAAATGTTAAAAAACATTTTTACAGTTTTTAACAGTAGCAAAATTTCAGACTTTTTAACAGGTTTTTTTACACTTTTTAACACCACTTTTTTTACACGTTTTAACACTAGATTTTTACATATTTTTAACATTTTTAACACTACTTTCCGGAATTTTTTACACTTTTTCACTGCTACATATACCGTTGATTGTGAAGAAGTGTTTCAAGCATTACTTTTTTAAATGTAAATTAGCAACCCTACTATAAAGGGTTACATTGTGCAATCATTTGACTGACCTGATTGCCCTATTTTGAGATCTTCTTCCACCGGACATCCTCTTGGCACCACGATACGAAGCGCTTCTGCGAGCCTAAACTTATTTTAAGAAATGTAAAATATTGTGGTTTACTTTTACTACTTTAACGACACTGAACAATGCTATGTACTTAGAATATGTACACAATAACACGCGAACACTGCCTTAACCGGTTTAGAGTGACCAACAACAGTAAAAAATCGATACACTTTAGCATTGTTCATATATTATGGTAATGGTGGCATATATAGACGCTGTAGTTGGGTTTATGTATTAAATATATATTGCTGAAAATGGGCAGGCAACAAGCAGTGTGCGTAGGAAGGGTGCACTTTCCAAGTCAACGAGCGTAGACAGTGTGCACTTTCCAATGCGCGTAGAAGGGGTGCAGTTTCTAAGCCAGCGCGCGGTGGCAGTATGCACTTTCTAAAGGCCGTTTCACACGATCAAAGTTTGGTCAAAGTTTTCTTTGTCAAAAAACTTTGAGTCAAAGTTTAAGCGTCAAAGTCTTGCTTTCACACGTTCAAACATTTGGCGCCAAACTTTGACGGGCGGTTACTTCAAAATTGCATTGTTTTACCTGTACTAAAAACAAAATTTGATTATTTCTTTCAAAATAAATATGTATTTTTCTGATACAATTTAAAGTAGGATCTCTTCCGGTTGTTGAATTTCTTTCTACAATTTTTCATGATGGACATTCATCAGACTGTTGTTAAGTGAATTCTACTACTTTTCGACGTCTCGTTTGTGATATTCTTTCTTTTCCAGTTCCAAAAGTTTTGTGTTGGGTGGGCATGGGAAGCTACCAGTCAATTAAATTCTAATTCTTTAATTTTTGTAGAATCACTAATTAGCAGGAAGAATTATACTAATTAATTGACAATTAATTAACACCCACAAGCTGAAAGTGCAAAAGCAGCAATAAAATACTGAGAAATAAACACTACACTAAAATTCTCCTGGGTTATTCCAGTATTATGATTGGCTGTTTGATCAAATTTCTTTGACGGAGTCGCTCTTCAAACAAGCAAACTTTGATGATTCCATCAAAGTTTGATGCTCACTTTGACGGTGTTTCACACCATCAAATTTCCATCAAATTCCAGGTTCATCAAAGTTGGACAAAGAAAACTTTGATCAAACTTTGATCGTGTGAAACGACCTTAATGCGCGTAGACTGGGTGCATTTTCTAAATACGCGGCCCGGGCCCTGAGGCCCGATGGAAGCCCCGGTCCGGTAGGATTGGAGGCGCAGTGTCAGGCCCGGCTCGGGCCGGGCCTAGACGACAAGCCGGGCCGGGCCTGCTCCCAAAATCCGGGCCCGGGCCGGCCCAGTGCAGGCCCGGCCCGGGTCCCCAACGGCCCGATTCAAGGCCCGGGCACAACTCTAGTAACAACATTAGAAATTAAACTGTAGGCACCGCTGGGAAAGCTCGTGTCTTGCTGCGTCCGGATGATAGCTTTAGCTAATAATTTTAGCTTTAGCTTTAATTAATAAATTTTTCTCGGTTTATTAATTTCACTAGCTTTTGTTGTTTTGTTAATTTCACTAAAATATTGTTATTATCAATTCTAAGGAAACATTTTGCCAGTAAACTTATTACAGCAAAATTGCTTCCTGCATCCGAAACGGCAAAACTGGGTCACTCGAAAAGACTGCGTGATGTCTATCGTTGTTGCAGTTGCCGATGTCACAGGGAAAATTTTCCCCCCGTGAATTCTTTCCCCCCGGAAAAATTTCCCTAGGGAAATTTTTCCCCCCGGAAGAATTTCACTAGAGATTTCTTTCCCCCCGGAAAAATTTCCCTAATAGTAAATTTTTGTGCTTAATGTATTGCATTTATAGTAATAGTAGTTAAACTTTATAGATATTTTCATGTTACGCATCCAATTATTTTAATATTTTATTCGTCGCTATTCTTTCTCAACCTTCAGCAATCTACATAAACTAAGAAGAATATTAAAATTAATCTGCATAAAAGAAACAAAGTAAGTTATTAAAAAGTTAAGTTTAAAAAACCATAAGTTTATTAAACGGCTTAATGCTTAATCAGGCTAATTAAAAGAATTGGACGAAGTTTATATTTAATTTTAAATCTAGTTTAGTACATTTTTAATGTGGAATTAAAGTGTTAATGAAGTGACCTTTTATTAAAGTCACTGGATTACATTCTATTTAATTAATACTCTACTTTAATCCACCAATTTTATTAGCCATTTTAAACGTAATTTTAATCTTTTTAATCCGCATACTAAGTAACTAAAATATACGTTTCAATCTTAGACCCGCATATTAGCCAACCCTACCCACAGAATTAATTTGCCATATTAGTTGATCCAAATTTCGATGCCGTTCTGTCTCAACATGAAGTGCAAATGAACAGCAAATCACAGTGATTTTCAAGTTTTCCAACTTTATACATAGCTGAATATCTCTGCCACAGTTTGATTTCGAACTCTAATGTTTTGTCTTGTTTTTGAGAACATGTTTACCTATAGTGTGTGTGAAAATAAGCGAAATCTGTGACTATCGATTTTAACCCGAAGCGACCCCCCAGACCTTAATCGCACTTCTTCAGTGTGTCTAATATATTAATCTAATTCTATTTCATTACGACCAATAATGTTCCAGCGATTGTAGTGCATTTTCTTCCCACGGAGAAGGTTGCCATTGGAAATGGCGATCCAAAAAACAGCGATTTCATAGTATCTTTCTAAACAACGTTCCCCAGATACGTTTGATAATAGGTATCGAACGCAAACGATGTCCCGCGAGAAACGTTGCTAAGGGGGGGGGTCCATTTTTTGGTCATTTTTTCGACTTTGACACTTACTTTTTTAAAAATCATCTAATTTCACCTCAAAGTTGAGGATTCATGTGTTAAACATAGGCACTGAAAAAAGTTGTCATTTTTCGCGTGCGCCAAAAAATCTCTAGACAAAAATTGATGAATATGGACAAATTTTACATTAAAATAACGCTGAAATGTTAACTGCGGTATTTTGCAATTAGAATATTAATTTAGCCTTTAAAATTTTTTAATTTTTGAAGGATTAAAATTTAACATGATGCTAAAATCGTGAACTGATCCAAAAATGGCTTCCCCCCCTTAGTCTGCAAAAAATCTGAAAACTTGCGTTTCTCTTACAATTGGGAAAGAAACTTCTACAAAATCAAAATTATAGTTCTATTCTTCTAAGAGAAGGCATTAAACTACAGACCACAAGTTACAAGTTACAGTAGTTAATATATGTACATACGCCGATTCATAGTTGAAAATATAGTGACCAAAGTAGGCATGGTATGGTTCCAATTTTCATGACTCCAAAATTTAATCAAGGCGAGTTTTAGTTAGCTTAGTTTCAGCTTTAGATTTTGATCTTTCTAATCTTTAACAATATAGGACTTAAGATTCAAAGTTATATTGAAAGTTATGTTGAAAACTCATCATTCGGATTCAAAAGATTTAAATTAATTTTTAAAGAAAAAGCCTTTCTGCCGAAACCTTTAAAAATAAAACATAACTAGCTTCTGTTTCTTGAATACAAATTTATTTAATTATGTGCTTAATTTAGGTGAATTAAATTTAACAATATTAAAGGGTGGAAAGGAAGAATGAATAAATATATACCAAAATAATTGGAAATGTAACATAAAAATTAGGAGTAAAAGCTGTAAAGTTTAGTTAAAGTTCCTACAATTAATACCATCCAGCAAAATATTTACGACGTCAGGGAAATTTTTCCGGGGGGAAAGAATTCCCTAGTGAAATTTTTCCGGGGAGAAAGATTTCCCTGGGGAAAATATTCCGGGGGGAAAAATTTCCCTAGTGAAATTTTTCCGGGGGGAAAGATTTCACGGGGGAAAATTTTCCCTGTGACACCGACGATGTGCTATTCAAACTGGCCATTTTTTACAGTTCCTCAGCATATAGCAAAGAAAAATGAACGAAGCTAAGATTTTAGAGCAAAATATTCAACTAAACAGAAAATCAACTACTTATCAGTGTTTTAATTGCAGTGACCTGTTGAAGCACTTGATTTCTTGATTGAGGATAGGGGTTTCACTCTGAGGAGATTCATAACATTTATAAGTGAAGTTTAGGCAATAATTGCTCTGCAGTCAAAACCAAAAGGGACTGGACGCTCACGCTACTGATTGGCTGAAGCATTCTTGAGAGCTGGTTGAATAAAGTATTTGTAGTTTGTGTTGAATAAAAATTAAAGTCTTGGATATCAAAACATTGGAGAAAAAATTTGAATAAATATGCGGAAAATTCGTAAAGACCGGGTCCATACCGGGTCAGAGCATCTGCCGTGACCCGGTAACACAGTTTCATCTCTGGTAGATGTAACTACCAATGCCGTGATGCATCCTTTTTGTTTGTGTTTTGATTTGATTTATTTCCCCTTCACAATTTTATCAGATGTTATATGATTTTCGAGTTTCTACCAATTGAATTAGTGCGCAAACTAGTTTTGATTTGAGTTTTGATTTGATTTTTAAGTTAGTGTTAAAATTTTAATGACCTTATAATCTAATGTTTGCTAACTTGCACAACCAACCAATATACATTAATACCTATATACCCAAGGCTATTTGATTGGTCAACCATGGTTTCTACGTTCTAACGGTTTGAAATTTGAATGTAAAAAGTGGATCATAGCAGTGTTTTTGAGAGTTAATTTTTCTAAGAGCATTTAGTAAGGTGTCCACCGCATATGCACCAAGCAGCTCACGCGGACTGCACCTGCAGACTTTCAATATTTTTTGGTATGTATTCAGAATTCAGAAGGTATTCAGAAGGAGACTGTATCAAAGTACCATAAATTTAACAATTTTAGTTTAATTTGCTGACATTTAATTTGCTACAACAGTAATCATTAATTGCATCCAAATGGGTTCTTCATTGTTTTTACCAGCTTTAATTTAAGAAAAATTAATTAAAATGAAATTCTAAAAGTATACTTTATTACATTCTCTCAGACAGACCTAAGACAAAATTTAAAACACTGAAAGTGTACTGGTGCCCCCGCGAGCTACTTGATGCAAATAGGTACGGTGGGACACCTGAAACTGGATTTTAGTCTGAGGTGCCCGCGTGAGCTACTATCACCGAATCTACCTATAGTCAGGCTGTCACTCAGAACAGAATCTGGTGTGGGTTTTTTCTATAAGCACATCCTAAATTCGAAAAATAATGAAACAATTTGTGACACTACGGGCTACGGTAACGGTACGACGTGTGAACCGGAAATTTCCAAGTATTAGATATCGATTGAACCCAATCTTCGATTCACATTCTGTCGATTGAACCAGTGGAGTGTGGCACTATCCACGCCACACTGTGCCGCCATTTCAAATGGCACTTGCCACTATATGTTTTGTCAAAATTTTTCATTTACATAATGTCCTACTGATTGACAGGTGAACTACCTATATACTGAACGTAAAACTGCACGAATTTTGGTATTTTGCATGTTTTCTATTCACCTGACAGAATCCATGCAGTGGCTTGTATCTGGGATTGCATACATCTAGCATAATAACATCAGTTCATGAAAAGCTTCGAATCCTCTGTAATTAAGTTTGGATTCGCTATCAATCACGGTGTAATTAGAAAATAATTTGGGTATACTTTTGAACTCATTACAGAAACGGCAACATTTAACGGAGGTCCGGTCCCTGTGTCATCCGGAGTTGGTGTATCACGAGGCATCATTCTCCAGATCAAATTATGTTTGTTTTGTTTGCACAAATTTTTAAAGCTTTTGACAATGTAATCTATTAAAACGATGACAGCTAATTGTTGCAAGCTTTTGACCAAATTTGTCATCCTATTCAGCATTTGAAAAATTACACCGGAAAAGAATGTATTGTGACTAAATTTATTACGTAACAATCATCCCCCTCCGGCACTCATGCAGTGGTATTTAAAGCGCCTCGCTCTGGGCAACGTTTCATTTTTCGCCTAAGCTTTCTTTTCTGAACGACAGCTGCTAAGCAACGACAATGCGCGGTTTTCTAGTTCTGGCCCTTGTTGTTCTGGGTGTTGCCTTGCTGATTGAGGCCCATGGAAATGGAAAAGGAGGTCATAACATATTGAAGCAGGTTCTTGGTGGCCTCCTAGGAGGCGGTGGTAAAGGAAAGGGCGGCGGCAGATGGAGCAGTTCTGAAGAGCACCACGGTGGTCACGGTAAAGGTCACGGTAAAGGACATGGAAAGGCGACACTTCAACGACAGAAGCACCACTAGAACCACGTAATTTTTGCTTAGTTTGTCGTGCCAGATTGGTTATAAAAATTGATAGTAATAAAAAGGTAAAATGGCCCCTGGAGAGAACTCCATTGGCAATCTGCAGTAGACTATAGGGTGTCGGTACTTATCTCCGGTTCACAGCCCGAAGCCAGGACTGACAACTCAAATGTTGACAACATCTGTGCGAAGGGGCCAGCCCTTCTACAGGTATTATTCCAGAACACATATTCTTGTTACCTTCTACCGCAGTGCCATTTTCCGACCAGTTAAAGATTTACAGTAATATGCTAAGCAAAATAAAAGTAGCTAATACCTGATAAATAAGCTGGTTGAATCCTGTTGAATCTCACAATCTTTTACAATTTTATTTTCTTTTGTAACCTAGATGTTTTTACTTAAAAAATTGTAACACGACAAATTACTTAAAAATAATCATTTTAAACGTCTTACTTGTATTCTAGTCTCGAACTGCACCAGCCTCAGAAACAATTAATATAAAAATCTTGTTTAATAAGCGAAAGTTCATTCACTGAGGGATAGTATTGTTTATTTTTGGATAATTGGTTGAACATATGCCTAATTCTTAGATATATAGTATTGTATACCATTACTATTGACAATATAGACAATATAGACAATATATGACAATATATATGACAATATGTGACAATATAGACAATATATAGTATTGTATACCATATGCTTATGGTACATTCATTTTAGAAAATGTAATCGTTGGTATCGTTACTGGCGGAGTTTTGGAAGAGACTCAGGAAGAGCATGATCACATCGAGGACCGGATCATGCTCAGATTTCACATTGACGAAGGATTCGAAGGAGTGGAAATTACATCACGTAAGTTTTGTTCCTTCTAAAACCTCCCCAGATATCTGAGCTGTGATTTCTTGCTCATTCCGAAAACATACTGGATTTGTAAAGCAATTGAACATTTATTGAAAATTCATTAACAGAGGATTGCTGTTCCTTCGACATAAAATTAGCTGTCTGTTCGGCATAGGTAGGTATATGTTGAAAAAATTTCCCTCTTTCCGTTAGATTTCGGCTTGAGCCAAATACAAAATATGCCGT
This sequence comes from Trissonchulus latispiculum, assembly GCA_030248195.1. Classification (NCBI taxonomy): domain Eukaryota; kingdom Metazoa; phylum Nematoda; class Enoplea; order Enoplida; family Ironidae; genus Trissonchulus; species Trissonchulus latispiculum. Next base: position 53,374 of record JASAND010022615.1, on the reverse strand, counting down.
GCAACAGTTCTATGCATAAATCTAATTAATCTTCAGTAATCTTCCAGGCACACTGCTGTTGGGGTCATTTAAGGTGGTGATTCCTTTAGGGCAAATATTGTTGGTTGACGGCTCAAACCAAGATGTAATTTGATGAAACTTTCCAGAAAGTTCTTATAGCAGTCTAACACCCCCCGTGTAATTCCGCTTCAAAAATTCGACGTCTCCGTTCATGGCCGTTTTTGCCGATTTCTGACAGTTGATCAGCAGCTGCGTGGATATTACTATACTTATTCGAAAGATCTCGTTGAGCTCTACATTTTTGCTTTTTGAAGCAACTTTCTAGCTATTCTGTATTGTGAGATATAACCGATTATCTTATTTTGGCGTTGAAAACTTATCGTTATTGCATAAATCAATTAATCCGCCATTTCTTGAGCTACGCAAGCCGTAAAATCAAACTAATGGCGTCGATCTGAAGGTCTCATAGGGTCAAATCATCCAACGCATGATCATCCTCCAACAGCTATCCCGTTGGCTGCTATCATAAAAAATGTAGTTTTTGCAAGAACACGACCAATTTTTTTCCAAAGTTTGTGGAGCATTCATCATGCATGCTGGAGGGTTGCTACTCAACTAATGTGGTCTGCACAAATGTATCCAGGGACGTGTTTTTAGTTGCCCACATTTCAGGCATAGATTTAGGCACACATTTCAGCTTATTTCTCCATAAGGTTACACAATAAATAAAAAAGCGTCCCCAGCTATTTGATGGAGGTATCGAATGATATTACCGATGTCTCGCGAAAAAATTACTTGAGTCTGCAAAAAATCTGGAAAGTTATACTTCTTCTAAAATGTGTTAAAAATATTTTAGAAAAGCAGCATTGGTTTCATGGTTTTGTTTTGAACATCGATTTCTCAAACCCAATCGATTTGTCTGATTTTTGGCTGGATGAAAGTTCGCCCTATTGCGGAGGGGTCTTTTTCTTGGTTTGAGCTATAACGTCTCCATTTGCGAGAAAACTGATTACAAAGTTGGGAAATTTCGTGTCACCGCACAGCCGGGTTTTCTGAAGTATTGAGGCTTGTTGAGCCAAATTCAAAAATGTCCCTCGGCCCATATGTCCTTCATATCATGGCACAAGAAAGAATTTTGGCCGATTTTACAGTTTTGAGAAATCAATGTTCAAATGTTTTTGGTCTTCAGCCTATCAGATGTCAGTATGCCAGGAAATTTTTGCTAGTTTTGTGCTAATTCTGCTAGTTTCGTAAGCTCATGAGAATGTACAGGTTATAAGCTTTAAAATTATGTATAAAGCTCTTTCCAACTCCCAAAATTGAGAAAGTTATAGCTTTTCAAAAAATAGCCACAAAAGCATTGGGCAAAAGGCAACACCACCTTAAAGAAATAAGCCAAGTTAGGAAATTACAAGACAATAATTACTGTTGAAGAAATTAATGCGTATCAAAATATTACAGTCAACGTTAATAGCATTTAGGAAATTCAAGAAATCAGGCTGAAAAGTACAGAGTTTGTCAGGGAAAACTTAGCTTTTCCCACTAATATCTTTTTGAATGCTTTCTTTCTTTTCATTTCGGGTAATTCTTTCTTTCTTTTTTGTTCTGTAGAGTTTAGCATTAAGAATATTTTTGTTTCAGCAACAAGCTTCCACGTCACGGTGGCTGAAGAATTCTTTGAAGAAATGTATGGTCGTGCTATGGATGTCGTGGAGAACGGGAATCCCACCTTCACCAATCTCAATGGCACTCTCCTAACGATCTCCTCAATCGAACAGCTATATGCTTAGAAAGGTGAAAACAAACAAATTGTAAAAAATTTAAAGATTCCACAGTTACGTACATGTTTTCGGTTGCAAATAGACGGTTTCTCTAAAACGAACAGGATTCCATACTCTATTTACTTTTTCTTACTTTACAAATTCGAAAAACTTTGAGTCTAAATAGTATTATACTCAACGTGTTTGAATAATTCTCCGCGCCGTTTAACTAAAACACATATACTTCTGCTTAGTTAATGGTGGAAATTTTTGGATCTGATTCAGTAGATTTAATCTTCACAATCTCACAATTTCATCGCTCATGCTGAAATTGGTGTTTGGTCATTTTAACTATATAATATATACATTGAGTTCGGATCGGATATTCAAAACTTTTCGATTGGACGAGATTAGAGTTTGTCTTGTCACCTCGCAAAATGAAAAGTACGAAAACTAAATGAAACTTTCGAACCAAAACTTTTAGCATCCTATTCCCTTAAAAACTTTTAGCTTTCTATCTATGTGTTGTTTTTGTAATAGCTCTCAGTTAATACAGTTCAGTTACAGTTACGGTTTATTTATTTGTCTAAGTGTCGGAGACATTATATAGTTTCAATAATTGTCCCCTATGCGAATCAAACATCTAATTCTGCTAATTTTAAACGTTTTTGTATATCCAAATCAACTAAAAAATCAAATCAAAATACCCATTATAGATTCGAGGATGGTAGATCAAGTTTTCCTGCTTCCAAATCCAAAATGAAGGGTCATATGAACAAGGGATAGGACGTCTCTGAGTGTCTTTTCTTCTACCGTTGTGATACGATACTCTTTTCAAAGTCTGCTAATGTTTGCAGCGCTCACCTTCTGGATGAAGAAAGTAACAGACTGGATGTCTGCTTGGCGCCAATTTTCGTCCATCTTCGACTTTTCTCATTTTCACATATTTTGTATTTCACACTGATCCACAAAACAAGACACTTGCGTTAATTGCAAAACTTTCCCTATCATTCACAATAATACTCCAAAGGTGACTCCGATATGTGTCAAACATAGGAAAACGAAAAAGTTCGGAAAATCTCGCTGTAACCAAAAGTTTGAGCGGTGTACAAGAGCAAATGACGACTTGGCACAATGTTAATCTGGATAAGGTAGCGTGTTGGCTTCGTGTACCCCCTCCCCTAAAAGGTCTAGCTTAGGTTAGCGTAGCGGCATTTTCAAGATTCATGACTGATGCCAAGCGACTGTAACGAAAAGCAATTTCGACTTTTTCTTAACCATTTCAGGTGTTCAAGGAGAGAAGATTGAGAATGAAATATCAGTTGCTGGAAGCAATGTAAAGACTTTCAATTTGCATATGCAAAGTACAGTTCCGGAATATTTTATTTTTTAATAAAATCTACAGTGTCGATTATGTATTTATGTTGAAGTCATGACCAAACCGTATTGTAGCGCTTCTACCAGGGATGGTGGACCAAGAAGAAACCAAGGACAAGCCCGAACGGGAGGCGTCAGGCACCCTCGTACCCACGAAACCAGGACCTAGAAGAGAGAAGGGAAGAGGGAGGTTCAGCTTTTCACTCACCATTGAAAGTAAAGAATTGGTCCCGCCGGGGATCGAACCACGGCCCTTCTGCTCTAGAGTCAGACATGCTAAACCACTACACCACGGGACCATCAGCTGAACTCCCATTGCAGGCTTATCAATCGTTCCTATGCCTACTTCCCCTACATCTCCCCCGGGTTTCTTTAAGACGCGTCCCGCGGCTTACTCAACTCGGAATCCAACCGAGAGCGCATCCAGCGCAGGGCATTCTGAGCCCAAGGGATCCGTGTTCCCCCGACACACGTTCCAGACCCCTTTAGATCCAACCATCCAGAAGCAACTACTGGGGGACCGGAGACAGGAGTCCAATCCGGGTCCTGAGGCAGCCTCGACACATGTAGCGCTTCTTCCTGGTCCACCAGCCCTGGTAGAAGCGCTACATGTGTCGAGGCTGCCTCAGGACCCGGATTGGACTCCTGTCTCCGGTCCCCCAGTAGTTGCTTCTGGATGGTTGGATCTAAAGGGGTCTGGAACGTGTGTCGGGGGAACACGGATCCCTTGGGCTCAGAATGCCCTGCGCTGGATGCGCTCTCGGTTGGATTCCGAGTTGAGTAAGCCGCGGGACGCGTCTTAAAGAAACCCGGGGGAGATGTAGGGGAAGTAGGCATAGGAACGATTGATAAGCCTGCAATGGGAGTTCAGCTGATGGTCCCGTGGTGTAGTGGTTTAGCATGTCTGACTCTAGAGCAGAAGGGCCGTGGTTCGATCCCCGGCGGGACCAATTTTTTACTTTCCAATACAAAACACCACACTTAATCACTAAATAAAAAATCTCCCCATATATATAACATTCGTTCATCTTTAAATTTTAAAAAAATTCATACATATATAATTTTCTCCTTCTAAAATGGTGAGTGAAAAGCTGAACCTCCACCGCCTTAAATGATAAAGAATCAGATGTTAATAATCTCACGATTTGGCGAACAAACCAAAAAGGTACTGTGATTGGATTCGAAAATCCATTATTAATAATCCTCCATAAGCTCTCAGCTTTGTGGAATTCTGGTACAACTTGTTACATCTATGAAGCTCTTTGCTCACTCTTGCCCTTCACTTGGAGCTTCGTTTGCTAGTGAGCGAGCGAGTAGTCGCAGTGCATATATATTCTGAGAGCAATGCTGACAGTGCTACAAACAATTTATTTCTAAGTACGAGTGCGTCGAGGGCGGCTTTAGGCAACCAACCAAGCTCTCCTCTCATTTAAAATCCATAGATAATAAAATATGTATGATATCTTTCAGCTGGGGAAAATATTTTCATTTTTGGCAGGGGACTTCACTATATTAAACAAAACCAATAGTCTGACCCTGCATGAGTATAGCACTGTGCCAAGTTGGACTAATTTGATTGTTTTGTGTTTGCGATGGGTTTCAACAAGTGCAAGACACTAAGACAGTATAGACATTACAGAGAAAGTTGTCAGTTAATTTTAGATTTAAGAAGTTGTGTGAAACACATTTTCGGGATCAAAAAGCCGAGAAAATAGGAAATCGTTCCAGTGGTCTGAATTGCGTTTCCGACAGCTTAAATTCAAGTCATTCATCAAAGTGACAGTTCACTAATTGTGAAAACAAGCCAAAAATGCGCAGAACTGACAGGCTGGGGTCACATTTCTTGAAAAAATTGAATTCAACATTATTTAATGATTAAAGGTGAGATCCAGTTCTTAGTGGTATACTGTCTTTTTTTGCCAATGACACAATTAAGTGTTAAAACAGATCTTCCTAACTCATCAAAACAATTTGGGTTTCAATTTTTGAAAAATTAGGGATGTTCTAATTTTTCCAGTATAAATTTGGAGGGTTCTACTTCTCCTGCATCAAACGTTTTCAGTCTTTCTCTCATTGTCTTATTTTCCACTTTCTCAGTCATGGAAGGCCTTCGTTGGATGGCAGCTCTGGCAGTTGCCTGTTCAGCCTTGACGCTGCTGGCATCGGTAGTCTTTGTGCCAATGCTCTTTGCTGAAATATCCAGCATTTGGGCTGACCTTGACTCTCGCATGGACACTTTCAAGGTAACGACCGCACTTTGAGAAAGTTCAAAATAGATTCAAACTAATAGGAAAATTTGAGAAAAAATAAAAAATTTTTGTTTTGCCTGTCGAAGTGTATTAATTAAGTGAGTTTGCGTATACTTTTTAACCTCATAGAAAGTCTTCTAAAACTGATATACACGTGAACATAGGGTTAACAATATTTAGGAATCTCAGGCCCGCCCACAATATTGGATATTGTAGGATGTCTGATGCATACTACAATTACTGTATTGTTCCTCTAAAATATATCTTAGCTTTTTGCAATATATCAGAAAAAGTTTGTTATGCACATTTCTGTCTTGTAAGAATGTCATTACATTACATACGATGATTCTTCACACAATTCGCATGACGTTTTAATGAGTTTAGGAACTGGCAGATGAGGCTTGGAAGGATCTGGTTGAACTCAATTCCAATCCCATGGCACGACAGATTCGTCAGGCTTATGGTGGTGGCGGCGGCGGAAGCGGCGGAGGAGGAGGAGGCACAGGAGGCGGTGGAGGTGGATCTGGTGGTGGAGGAGGAGGAGCAGGTGGTGGTGGTGGTGGTGGCTCTGGGGGTGGTGGAGGCGGCGGATCAGCCATGTGCCGTAAGTAATACTGCGACCCCCAAACAGAGACCTTCTGTGGACCTCTGTGTATATCTTCCAACATAAAACGCGGAGGAGGTCTGCAATCTTTAGGCCATGGCTACTCTCTCCCCACCAAACGGGGAGGGTTATGTTTTCTCAACCCACCCCCCTTCAATTGGGGTAATATTCGCGTATTTTGGTCGAAGCACCGTTACACAGTGCAATGAAGAGAAGCCCTCTAATAGTCTACTTTTCTTCTTAATAATAGTGCAATTCCTATTCACTCTTAGGAATATGCTTTTTAGTATGCTTGTATCGAAGTGGTAAGTCGCTAGAGTAAAATGAATATTGTGAAAGCAAAAGATAATGTCTTTATAAAATACAGTTATTTGTTTCAGAGTGCGATTCAGGTGCCGGAGGACTCTGCCCTCCAGGACCTCCAGGAACTCCCGGTGAACCTGGGTAAGAATCATGCTAGTAATAACTTGTAGCTGCAAAATCTTGATTAAATCTTAGGTGTAGCTGCAAAAGTTAAACTAAATGATCTCTCAGGTTTCATAAACATCTACATTACAAACTGTCATTGGTATTTGCTATATTATTTCAAAGTGGAACTGAGATAGTCTCAGAATGTTTAAAATGAATCTGTGGAACTTTAGAGAACCAGGAGATGCAGGTGAGCCTGGCGCTGACGGTCAGCCAGGCGAAGATGCTGAAGACAATCAGGCTGAAATGATGGGAATGCCAGAATGCATGGAGTGTCCAGCAGGAGATCCTGGTCCACCAGGACCACCTGGACCGAATGGTCCAGCCGGTCTCAAGGGCATGCCTGGTATGCCAGGTGGTCCTGGACGACCTGGACAACCAGGTGAACGAGGCGGCCCAGGAGCTGACGGTGGTCCAGGCGCTGATGGAGGTCCTGGTCCGGCAGGTCCCGCAGGAAATGATGGTTCTGGTGGGAAAGGACAGCCTGGTGAAAAGGGAGAACCTGGCGAAAAGGGACCGCCAGGTCAGCAGGGATCGCCCGGTAAAAGCGGAACCCAAGGACCACCTGGACCGAGAGGGCCTAACGGCATGCCAGGAGAAGATGGAAAAGCGGGTGGTCCTGGTCCAGCAGGATCTGCTGGCGGTCCTGGCGGTCCAGGTCCTGATGCCCAATACTGCCCTTGCCCCGGTAGAGGCGGAGGCGGAGGAGGTGGCGGCGGAGGAGGTGGCGGCGGAGGAGGTGGCGGCGGCAGAAGTGGAGGTGACGGAGGAGGTGGAGGTGGTTATTCTCAGCGTGGTGGCGGAGGAGGCGGAGGAGGAGGTGGTGGAGGTGGTGGCTATGTCCACTAAAAAAGAAAAATCGCGCTCACTATTCAAAAGACTTGAGCTTATTTTTGGTGTTGGTTATAGTTAGTAATACGCATTTTATCTTTGAATAAAGTAAAGCAATGTAATTTTAAATGGCCGTCTGAGATTCAGCTAAGTAAGAGGACCTAACAAAAACTGAAAACACTAAACTTCAAAAGCTATATGTAATGGAATTGGTAAAATCTAAAATTAAAATCTGTCTAAATTGAGTAAAACATGGCTGGGACTTGTGGAATCGGTGAAGAAGAATCTCCCTGCCATGGATCTGCGAAGAGGATCAACAATTATCACTATGGAAAGTAATTAATAAATGATGTCCAAGCAATAACTGTATGAATTGTCTTGTGTTTGCCAAGCCGGAGTTGTCTAGTACTCAATATTGAGGGAAATTCTTAAATAGGGATTAAGGTTTGCACTCAATTAGGTTAGAAATCATAGTCGCATTGATAATTTTAAGTGTAATTAAGCTTAAACATCATTAAATTACTAACAATACTAATCTAGAAGTTGTTGGCGAAAGGTTAATTCGGTCACCTATTCCCTAATGACCGGAGTTGTCACTCCACCCTACTTTAACTAGCAACGTCTTAACAAAATCTAAAGGATCTTAGAGGAAATTAGTGAGTTGTCACTCCCCACGAAGGAAAATACTCATAATTTGACCAATCTTAAGCGTTTTAATGAGTTGTCACTCATAACTTGAGTCAAGAATGTCCTTTCTTCACCACATTGCACGTCTTTCATTAACTAAACATGAATTAACAGGAAGTCATTGACTTTTAATAGGCAATTACACGCTTAATCAGCCGAAAATTGGTCATCAAAGTACCTATAAAGTGGAAATTTACGCAAAAAAACGATGAATATTGGAAGATGGTTCGGTTTTAGGTAGAAACCAGCTAAGTACATAGTTACATAGGCTTAATTAGGGTTAGTTAGTACTAATTAGGTAATAATTAATTAATTTTAACAATTTTGGGTCGAAACATGACTTGGGCTCATCTGAAAGAGAATTTGACGCTGATTCCGAAAATCCAAACCCGACCTCCTAACTCCCAAAATTAAGAAAGTTATAAACAAAAAGGGGTTTTTTAAAAGGGGTTACATTTTGATGGTGTAATTTTAACGTTCTAGAACAAAAAGGCGTTCTAGAACGTCTTTCCTTTTTGGTTTGACTTAAGTCAAACCCCTTCTTTTCGTTTCTTTCATCCTCCTGTTGGGCCTCTCTCTTCTAGGACCCAACAGTTGTCTTCCCCTTGAGACTTGGCCGAAGACAAAGCCAACAAGGAGGAAAAGGGAAATCAGTGCGTCTTTTGTGTTAAGTAGTGTTAAGAAGGGGGGGGGGCGTTGGCCTCCATTAATAATAAAATGTAAAGTAAACAGTAGCTAGGTACACGTACGTACTTATATGGAGTATGTTTATGTAATTTGTGTGTTCAAATAAATTATGTAGCTTTTGTAATAATTAGACAAAGTTTGGAAATTTTAGTAAATTCTCCCGCTGGTTACGTTTACATGATAAAGAAAAGTTCCCAAAATTCTACCGAGTTTTAGGGCCAGGAATCCATCAAAAAAGGGTCAGTTGGAGGGCAATAATTCTAAAAGCTCATTAATATTGACCCTCGGCGGTCAGCTGGCCCGCCTCGCCGCTGCGCCCCATGTGTAAAAGGTGGCAAGCTTCTGGAAGCTTCCAGAACCTTCCAGAAGCTTCGCCTCAAAATCAAAAGAAAATCCGCCTCTAAAGTCACTAATGACCTGTCATCGGGCTGCCAGCAAAACTGTCAGCCCGACCCCAAAATTTTCTTTCTAATCAGTGTTCGTTTGAGTGCGACCGAGAGCGGTTGCTTTCCCCCCTCCCTTCTAGTGCGCTCTCCAGTGCAGTTGTTGCCTGCATGGGGGCTAAAGTGCACTCTCCCTGGTTAGGATAAAAGCGTAGGACATTTCTGACCTTCGGGTCAGAAAAGAAATTGAGAAATACAACGAACACTACAGAACTAGGGCCATATAGGTTTGTTATACCTGGCCAGGACCCGCAACGAGGACGAAAATCCTAGGAAATCAGCGGTCATTTTGGCCATTTTTTTATATATATTGAGGCCTTTTGGCCACTTTTTAATGTGTGATGCTTTTGGGCCTTCGGGCCAAGTTTTTTCTACAGTTTATAAGGCCAACGAACCAATTTTTATGTGTATTTTGGACCAGTGAGTCCCACTTTTCTCAGTATCCTGGGCCTAAGGCCAATTTTAATTTCTCTAGCATGTGTGGGCCCTTGAGCCACTTTCAGTTCTTTTATTTTAAATTGTTATTAACATTATTTTATTATTTTAATGACAGGGACAGCTCATGTAAACCCCTCCTGTTCGATGGAGGTCTTGAGAATTGTCCCTACTTTTGTTTTTCTGTTTTTATAGCCGACGCTCTTCTGCTATTGAGGTTTGCTGACCTCCGCCCCTCATTATTCTGTTTTATTTAGTATCCTTTTATTTGTACTTTTCGGTCAAGCCACGACCAACATTTTTACCACGCTTATAAGGCTCGTTGGCCAGTAAATTCGGGGTTTTGATGTAGAATACGGGATTATTAAGTGGGGACCCCGCCCCTGAGTCTGAGCTAGAGGGTCCCTTTGCTACGACCCTAGAATGTTAAGCTAGTAATAGGAATTATTACCCCACAGCCGGCAACTAGGAGTTGCCGGCCTTGTCGTTTTGTCACGGCTTTGTTAAGCCCAAAAAGTCATTGTCTGTAATTTGTAATTGTTTGTCGTAGGTCGGTATGAAAATTAACAGGTTATCAAAAGTGTGAAAAGAATCATAATGAAAAGAAAATAATCGCTCGTCTTATAATCCGTCGTTTCTTAATAATTAATAATCAAGCGTTTCACGGGGAATGACCGGCTTCCCCACTAGTTAATTTATTTGTTGACAGTAGTTTGGTTTTTTTAGTAATGATTGCTTAGCAATCATTACTCACACGACTTTCCAAAGTTATGAAATTCTTCAAAGTTGTCAAAGTTCTGCGCTAAAAGCCGAGTTTTAGGACTCTAAAACTCGCAACAAAATCCTTGTTAAATCTTATTAAGTTAGTAGCTAATAATTACCATTAAATGGGTACTTAAAAGCTCTAGTTAAGGGTATAGACGATCCCATAAATTAGATTTAGAATACATGAATTGCCCCTAGGTGCGTGTGTGTGTGTGCGTGTGATTGAGATTAGTTAGATAAGTACCTACTTAAGAGGTTGTGTGTTTGTGAGTGTGTGTGCGTGTGCGAGATTGTATGAATGGCATTGTATGATAGGCACGATCGGTATGAATGACTGTAAGTTGTTGATGTGAGTGTATGCTAGTCTGACTGTCGTATAAATGATGTTTAAATGTTTAATTATGTTGTGTCGCAAATGTTATGTGAATGTTGTCTGAATGTCGTGTGAATGAGGATCAAGTGTCTACTTATTTATGTGATCTGAACAGTGTGCAAGTGTTGTATGACGGATGTTTGACTTAGTAATAGGATTACGATTATTAAGCGCTAGTTAGTCAGAAAGTGTGTAAGTGTTGTATGTGTGTAGGATGTGATTGAATAAGTGATTGTTCCTATCTGTAACGAGTGTCTGTGCGTATAGTTGTGTGAAGCACCAAAATTAGTTAGGACTCCTATAGTACGCAGGAAAACAATAATAGGTAAGGTAGTTCTAGTGGATGAGTCCTGTATGCATGTCTGGAAGTTTGCGAATGAATGATTACGTAGGTAATTTAGGTTTAGGCTTAAAGTAGCAAATATGCAAATGAGGTCCAGACCAAGGGATCTAGGGTCACGGGGACCCCGTATTAGGTCCTTACTGGTCGGAAAAAGGTTATCCTCGATTCGTCCGCGTAGGCCACTCTTTGTTAAGAGTGCGGACGAATCGCATGAAGGAAAACTCTCCAATGGTTGATCGTTCTACTCAAAATCAATACACAGTGCTATTGCTATTTTTAATTAACTATATTTAACCTAGATTTTGATTGTAGTAGCGACAACTGCTGTCGTTTTTAGTCTGAGATCAGTGCATGTTGTTATTGCCATTTTCAGTTGATTTAGCCACACTCAACGCAAACTTCGTCCTTAATTATGACCGCAATGACGGTTCGGCACCTTTTCATGTCAGTGCCCATGTTTAAAGATATACCTAGCTGAATTCGGTTATATAACATTTGGCAAGGGTAAGAGATCCACCTTGCCCAGCTGGCGTTTCTCGGAAACTCGGTTCACAATGATTAATTGCAAATGGCGATAGCAGGTTCTTACTAAGTAGCAATTTTAACAAATATTAAGTAGTGACTAACAAGGTACCCGAAAGGATGGATATAACGATTAATTACGTAAGTATTAGGGATAGTTGCCCGAACCATCTTCCGAAAAAGGCAAGGTTAACAAAGTGCACAAGTTTAATCACTTTCCGAAAGTCAGTATCTGTTAAAGCAGGAAGTTGTTACCTTCCTCTTTTAGGGCCCGGGAAAACGGAGGCCTTAATCTCACTTACTACATGTTTATCAAATCTGCGCGTTAATGTCTTTTCTAATTAATTAATGTTTGTCATAAGCAGGAAGTTGTTACCTTCCTCGTTCGGACCTAGAAAACCAGAGGTCCCAAGCTTAATCACGCTTGAACAAAGTAGCTATACGCGTTTCAAAAACAATTAGTATCCGCCTGTTTCGAAAGGGCTCAAAATAACCCTAATCTCACGCTCCCAGTTTGGGTTGCATTGAAACAAGAGGTACAAGGTGAAATCATGTCGTAATGGCAATTTCTTGCACAAGAGTGCAAGAAATTGTGCGAAAAATGGTATTTCGCCTTAAAATTAACTCTCAATGCAGCGATATTGTTAAAACTGCACCAAGTCACGATATTCTCGCTAAACTTTTAAGTTTTCACAACAAAGTCAAGTTTACAAGTCTAATTCTTGTTCAGAAAGCCAAAGATGTGAGTAATGGTTGCTGGGTTCGACTCCCGCACCTATAACTTGTACTAATGGGTTTTAACCCATTTGATTCAGGTGCGGACGAGAACAGATCTCCTGCCTGAATTAGTCGAATTCTGCCTCTGGATAATCAGTTGAGGATCGTGCACTGTCAGCCCTGTATTGTGATTATTAGTGTTGGAAGGCCGAAGAGCCAGTGTTAATCAGTTGGAATCGGATCAATTGTGGAACTCAGATACTATTTGGACCTCAGAGTAGGTATTCTTGGTGAGTCAGAGATTGACATAGACTTTTGAAGGCAGAGACGGTTTTGGAATTGCACTGAATCATCTGTGGGACCTGAAACCTAACAAAACGAACTGGACCTTATTTTCCGTTACTCTAAAATAACTCTTAACCTTTTACTTCAAAAGATGAATCTTTTTGAACTAATCGTCAGCCTTATCGAAGGGGTTATCACCCCTTGTCTCTGGTCTAACTAATCAGTGGTAGTTACAAGTCAATCGGAGATAGAAGACATAAAGAAGAGATTAAATATAAACCTACCTTGTACTAACACCATAACTGTTCCCAGGAAACTCCCAACTGGACCGACCCTTGCGTTGTCCCCCCAGGTGACCGAACAGCATCCGAAAGTGCTATTGTTACTGGCATTTCGGGCTCACCCACTGACCGGAAATCTTGTGCTACTAACCACTTTAATCTAGTTAATCCTAGCTTTTCTGTAGTTGTTATTATTATCATACTGTTGTCCTTGGTAACGAGGACGGATAAAGAGTTTTAACTTAAAGCACGAGCACAAGCATATAGGGACCGCACAGTAGAGTTTAGTGGTAGATTACGATAAGAGAAAGAAAGAGAGAATCAGTCGGTCGAGTTAAAGAGTCAAGACCTTGTCCCTACAATAATTACTAATTTGGGTAAACTGAGTACTGGCAACTCTGGCAAACCACTGTACCGTTTGCTGTTAACTGTATACCTGTATTGTAAGTTGCCGATTGCACTGTTTGCGGTAGTATTATTAGTTGTACGCGTGTATCCACAATTGTTCATATTATAATAAGCCTTGCTGTTTGTATCAATAAATTGCCGTGCCTTATAGCCTGTCGCATTAACTAAGGCACCTATCCTGATCAATACTCTGGAGCCATATCGGACCCCTGAACAAGTAAGTAGTTATAGTCAGACCCCTTGGACCCTACAAAGACAGCGTGACTTCGGATCTTGATTTGTCAATCAAGGTTCATCAACTAGAGTTCATTGTTACTGAACCGGATTGTCTTCTGGAAAGCAAGTGCCGACCCCGCTTGCTGACGACATCAACGGAGCCTGACCCCTACCTAAACGAACTCACGATCAAGACCCCACCCAGGTTGGCTGCAGGGAATTCTCAGTTTTGGACACACCACCTTCTGAGAATCCGGTGCCTAAGTTTATCATTACCGATAAACGCGCTGACCTTCCGTGCCTTGAAGTGGTTGTTACCCCAAGCCTATGTCTTGTTAGACCAAAACCGATCAAGACCCCACCCAGGTTGGCTGCAGGGAATTCTCAGTTTTGGACACACCACCTTCTGAGAATCCGGTGCCTAAGTTTATCATTACCGATAAACGCGCTGACCTTCCGTGCCTTGAAGTGGTTGTTACCCCAAGCCTATGTCTTGTTAGACCAAAACGGACCCGAATCCTGCCGAAAGAAGTTGGAACCAAATCCTAGCCACTTCATTACACGGTAAATCAATTTCTGGAGCCCCCAGTGAGGACCACCCTACGAAGATTATCCAGTTGGACAACCTGCCAGTGAGGACAATCACGACCCAAGGACTCAATCATTAAGATCAAGCGAAAATCCACCCTTACCCTTTCAAGGAATCAGCTACGACCCTACCGATCAACTCAAGAAGAAAACATGGAGCAGTTTGACCCTGCAGATGACAATGGAAGTGGACCCCCGAACATGGCGCTGCCAAATGCCCCTCCTGGTCCCCCCGGAATTCCCCCTCCCTATAACCCCCAAGTGCCCCAGATGGTTTTCCCCCAGATGCCTATCCTACATAATGGAAATGTGGAGGACCTTCTAGGCCAGCTGCGTGACAGCATCCAGAATCAAGCCATTGCTGCCTCCTACCGAGATATGCCCATCTTCTCTGGAAAGGACCATGAAAACTTCGACGACCACTTAGTCAACTACGAGAAGTTCAGCCAGAGGCTCAATTTAGACGATTACCAGAAAGTCATCAACATCTCCTCTACCCTCCAAGGTCGAGCCGCAGAGATCTACAAGTGCATGCCCAGAGGAGCCATGCAACAGAATGATTGGGAAGCCTCCGTCAGAGCCCTCAGAGAAGTCATGATTCCTCCCCTAACGGACATGCATGCCACTGCCAAGCTGTTTAGCATTCGGCAGATGCCCCATGAGTCAGTGGCGGACTTCTCCCTCAGATTGCAGAAGTACGCTCGAATCGCTTGGGAAGACAGAGGAGACCCGGACATGCTGGAAGACATCAAACTAAAGGTTTTCCTAATAGGATTGCGGAACGAATTCAAACCGCATGTCCCCATGGACACAGCCGATTACTCCCTGGCCATAAAAAAAGGCTCGAGAAGCGGAAGGCGTCTATCCTGGGGAAGGAACCCCTGCCTTCCTGGAAGTTGACCCAGAAGCAGCCAGTCCAAACACAAATCTCACCGGCCCAGCCCTTCTCAGTACTATCAGCTCCCTGGTTCAGTGCACCGCATTGCTTGCCAATGAGATCAAAGAGATCAAGATCTCAGGAAATGAACAGCCCAGATCGGTCCCTCCGCCCCGAAAAGGAAATGACAAAATCCCCTTCCCCAACGATTTCAGATGTTTCAACTGTGGGAGAGCTGGACATTCCAAGCGCGAGTGCAGATCGCCTGGAGGAGGAGCCTACCGACCCCGAAATGACTATGCCGGCCCTCCCCGCAACAATCCTGGTAACAACAATAATGGGAATCCCAACAACATCCTACTTAACAATGGACAGTCAAGATATCCCCCTAATGGAAATGGGATGAATAGAAGCTACAACGACCGATATCCACCCAGAAATGGACCCCCTGGACAATATCAGCAATATCCTCAGCCGAAGCCTCAATGGAACAGGGATAATGCACGCAATGCCAATGAAGCCGTTCATGCGCCCTATGGATCTAGATTTGCTGACGTGGGTAAGCAGAGGAACCAACCTTCCATGGTTCAAGCCAAAAGTGCCGAGCCCGAAGGTAAGACCGCCTATTACCCTCCCAACCACTCCAGTCTGCCTACCCAGATCTTACAGCTGGAACAGGAAATTAAGGATTTGGGAGGCCAATACTTCTCCATCCCTCCCTATGTCAAGATTGAACAGCCGAAGGGAAGATCTGCCTACACCCTGAATGCTGAGAAAGATTCGGTGGACCCTGAAACTGAACGACTGGACCGTGAACTGCATTCCCTGCCTATGTACCAGAAACCAATGTCCGTCACTTATCCCCGGACCCACAGATTGGAAGAGCCTCAGACCATAGAGTATGGTTACCCGTCTCATGTGAAACGGCGACTGTCCCACAATCCTTCCGCTCCCCTCCCTCCAAGTAGGAAGAACACTGAGAAGGAAAGTTCCTCTGAACCGTCTGTCGGTGAACCCGCTCAAATGGCCCGACCTCTACTGAGGAAGCCTGCTGGTCCATATGATGCCAACCCACAGAAGAATCAGATGAGGGATCATTCATTGGGGCGCGGACGAGGGCTACAAAGGAGTCCCCGATGCCATGATTTTACCCAAACCTATCCCAAGCCTCGATTTCAGTCAGCCCCTCCATCCGACGCTCTAACTATCGGACTTGGTGAAGCCGTCCGGGAATTCCGAATTCAGCTTGGGTTGTCACCCGATCCACAACTGTTGCCCCTCCCCGGGCAAGAGAGAGAGAAGACGATTGATTCTGAACAGACCGGACAAAGATTAAACCTGAAGCGAAAACCTCCTGTGGATATGGCCGCAGTGATGCAGAGTGCACAAAAAGTACTTGCTCATGGTGGAATGGCCATGGACTTGTTACATGCGCCACTGGTCCCTGAGAAAGAGCTGATGATGTTGGAAAAACCGGAAGAGCTGATTCAGAAGAATACAACTCACGAAGCGGTCTCAAACGCCCCCCAGCAGGTAAGCTCCCCCAACCCTTGTCCCATTGATATGGGCCCAGTGATGACATTTGCCCGACGAGTTTTGGATCGAGTTGGAGAACCGTTCACTGAGGAAGAGCTCCTCAGAGCCATGGATCCCAGCATTTTCCTAACCCAGGATCCTATTCCCCGTCGAGAATGGAATATCAAGTCAGTGACCTTATCAAGTACCCGGAGAGAGGAAGATTCAAGATCATTGATCAGGAGGCTATCTACGAAGTTAGTCGAAGAATCCTGAAGAGGCTTGGTAGGTCTGTATCTGATGAGAACTTTTATTGTTTCCTTGACAGTGACATATTGGAAGCGCCTGAAGAATCGCCTCATGCTGGAAGATTGGATCTCTGGGTAGAAAATCTCCTCAGCACTTCCATCCCCCTAACCTGGAGACTACTCCAGGACGAAAAAGAAAATCGCGACCCTCTGTCCAGCCTGTCTGACAGGCCTGTCATTAATGATTTAATGGATAGCTTGGAGGAGACAACCAGCTCCAACACCTCAGAAGGCTCAGACGAGGAATTGGACACTGCTGTGAGGAAGCTTCGCTCCCGGGAAATCCGAGTAAACCTTAATGCTGTTGAACCTACCGTCATAAAGACCAGAAAGAACAGGAAGAGCAAAAAGAAGAAGAGGAAGGTCATTAAGAAGATAAAGAAAACTCTGGGGAGGTTCACATACCAGAGTCTGACTTGTGTCCCCAGGACATTAAGTTCCTTCGCCGACTTCTGAAAGATGTCCGGAGTAAAGAAAGGAAACGCGCCCAGAAGGAAGAGCGACGTGCCTGGCAAATGAAACGAGAACGCGAAAAAAGTTGGGAATCATACCAGCAGTACCTCATGGCCCGAGCCCGAATGGAGGCCCTTCACCCGATCAGGAGAACAACTGACTTGCCCCCGCCCCGGGGAAAGACTCCTACCCCGACTCGCAAGAGTAACCCAAGGTCAAGTTCTGTTCCCACAACTGTACGACTACCCGAGGAAGAACTGATTCTAACTTCCCCCAACGATGAGCATGATGAACTTCCTACGCCCAAAACGGCCACGAAATCGAAAAGTCCGACCTCATTGCCCTTCCCCATCCTAGTGATGTGGATTGCTCTCGGTTTAATGATAGCCCTGTTGGTCCCCTGCATTCAGGCACAAGATAGTGACGACTACTTCACGCAAAGGGCTAAGGCAATGAATACCATGGTCTCCACCAAGTGGGGTTTGGCCTTATCCCCTAAAGGTTTGATGGCAACCTATTCCAAGACAGAATAAGTCCCTATCCTAATCCATATGAAAGTGCCTAAGCCCCCACAACTCAAGAAAATGCAGGCGTGGGTATTCTTCTGTTCTCTCTGTGGAGGAGAATCAGCTTCTGTCCCAGAAAGCCTTCAGGCACAATGTAAGAAATGTGACACCCCCGGAACCGAGCGAACGAACTGCTTGCTGATTGCCCCCATGAACCTCATCTAACTGGACTGATTAGAAATGTGACCGAAGAATACCATGAAATGTACGGTGGAATACTTAACACTAGGTACTATTCATCCGTGATGAAGATTATCTGCGACAAAAGCCCCATTCTCTGTAACACCTCCAAACCTAAATATCAGGAATACAATGAATCCCTGTATGCTGATCACGGATTTCAACACGTAAAGTCTCAGTTCCCCTTGCAAAGATCTAAACGAGCTATTGGCGCCATGATTGGTATAGTTGGACTTGGTATGTCCATCTCTAATACTGTCAACCTAGGACTCGTAAAGGATAAAGTCAATGCCATCATTGAAGCGACGCAAAAGTTGGATGAACAAGTGATCGCTCATACAGAAGCCCTGGAGAGATTAGTTGAAGCAAATGAACAGATCTATTCCTTCATGCATTATTCCCTGCAGGAACTGGTTGGACTGATTAATTCTGCTCGATGTGAGGCCCTAACTATGCGTACGCAAGTGCGATATTCCTTGATTGTATCCAACTCTGAGCATTCCCTCAAGCACAGTATTGATAGCGTTATGGCTGCGGGACTAGATGGACGGATTTCTCCTAGCCTCATCAACTACAAGATTATCCGTGACATCGTGAACGGACACGCCCAATTGAACCAAACCATCCTGAGAGACGAACCCAGCCTGATCTATAGATTTGGAAAGATCTACCCTGTAAGAATGGATATTAGAAAATTACTGTTCGGATTCATTATGGAAATACCCACCCCCACACGGGAGGATGTGGCCCCTATCAATAGTTTATATTAATACCTATTATCAGTAATGTTTTGCATATAACGACCCCTCAAATCATGCCCAAATGAAGGCCCCAGTTCCTCGATTCGTTAGACACGAAGTGACCCACCATAGTTCTGAATTCTCCGAAGTCAAACTCGAAGAGTGCCAATCATCACCCGGATTATGGGTGTGTGGTCCGGAATCGCTGGTCTCCACACCCCAATCAGCCTGTCTCAGAGCGATTGTTTCAGCTACACCTATTGATTCCGCCAATTGTAGACAGCAGATGATGGTAAAAGTCCTAACCCCTGACACGGATTTTGCCTCCACACCAGCAGGTGTCCTGATCAGAACTAGCCATCCGGAAATCATGCTTACGCAAACTCCACAACTGCAACATGTGTCACGAGGAGAAACTATTCCCGTGCCCAGTAATGGTGTGATATGGCTAGAGCATGGGTCCTACAACAATATCATAGTTGGTGATCTGGTGCTAACCAGTGCGATAGAGGTTCTACAGTATTCAGCACCCCTCATCACCTACCGAGTTCCCTTCGAAGCCCCTGATCTAGGTGTGGTCCCCATCCAGTTCACTGATTTGGAACGAGCGGAATACGAAAACAAAGCCGTGAAGAAATTGCTAGAAAAGCATCACCGTACTGCACCACTTGTTATCCATCCGCTCAACATGAATGTCTGGACAGCCTTCATAATTATTCTGGTCCTGATTGCGGTAGGAGTAATTATTACGATCTGGTTCTCTCCCTGTGTGGGTGACCTCAGGGCTAGCCTTCTTAAACGAATGCAAAGATCATGTTTCGGACTAGGGCAAAGATTGAGTAGATTGGGGACTGGGATCCAAAGAGCCCCGACCTCCCCTCCTACTTCACCTCCTGTTAGCTCCAGTCCGCCAGAACCACGTAGCCAGTCCCCCTTGCTCGAAAGACCGTTGCCCCCAATGCGTCCAACCACGCTAAACAGAACTAAAGGGCCCAGACCCCGCTCATATGCCTATGCATCTGGAGGAGGGTAGCTAAGACCCGAGGAGATTCCTCTGGAACCGCTACGACCTTACCCTCACGGTTCCCCGGAGTTAGGATATCCTAACCCTATTAGACCTAGAAGAAATCTGATATCCGGACCCGAAGAAGATCATCAAGGAAACGAACCGTTTCACCCACTCCACCAATATGGAGCCAGATCATATGAGCGAGAAAGCCCACCGCCTCGTGCAGCCAGCCCCGATGTTGGTAGGCTTGGAGCTCGAGTCCTAACGCCACCACCCTATCAAGGCAACCGATCTAGAGATTCGTCTACCGGAAGAAGGGATAGGGTCTGGTGCCTCATGGATGAACCGGAATACTCAATGAAAGACCTTCCCTTCGGCTGCACTACTCCCTGTATCGATGTTTCCATCCAGGGGGTCACCATCGAGGCCGTCTTGGACACAGGAGCCAGCATCACCGTCATATCGGAAAGTGTAGCGAGGAGACATGACTTCACCCTGGTAGACTTGGATCAACCACGACAGAGTTCTTCAGCCACCGGACACCAGCTAAGCATTACTAAGAAGATCGAGACCATTATCTCATTTCCGGGTTGCCCCAGTCATCCGCCTATCCCTCACGACATTTTCGTCAACGCTAACTTGCCACCTGTGATTCTGTTGGGAACAGATGTCCTGGCAAAGTTCGGTGGTTCCTTTGAGATCTGCTTTGCCTCGAAAGAATTGAAGATACGCCTCACGTCTATGCCCGCCGCATATGTAATTCCTTTGACAACGCCTTATCATTTATTCGAAGCCGCACCAGGAACCCCCTCGGACTGGGATACAACCCCCTATACACAGCCCCGACGCTCATCATCCGTTAGTGGAGAGAGACCACGAGGCGCCAGCCTACCACCCCCCCCCCCGTCCTACGGAACTGCCCCTTACGTCGGTGTCATCGGCTTCCTTGGTCCCAGTCAGACAGACGGAGTCTGAAACTGTATGGCAGTATTACCACCGGTTCTGTGACCACGCTGCTATCATATACGGTGCTCAGGCAGACTCAGAATCAGTAAAACTGAGCCTGGGGAGAATTTTCATACTCGGATTGCGAAGAGATATACGCCTGCAAATACCCTCCTCATCAGGTCACCTGGATGAACTGTATCTGTTGGCTCTCTCCGTTGAAGATGAAGTTCGGAAGGCTGGTCGAGTTCTTCCGCCACCAGCAGAAGCGGACCCGCGAGGAGATCGAAACACTCTCGCCCTGACCGGGGCCAATAAGTCTGTTGCTAAAGCCCCCCTATCTGGTGTGGATTTCAGTGCATGTAAACAGATGCTGAGCACTATCGAGCAGAGGAAGGATGAGTCTGTAGATCATTTCTACTTACGGCTGCTCGGGTTTGCTGGAGAAGTGTATCCCGAGCGTTTAACTGACAGTGAAGTCGATGCTTACCTCAGTCTGCTCTTCATTGCTGGACGTCGAAGTGAAGTGCGCGACAGGACCAGGATGTATCCTGACACCACGATAAGCCTATACCACTTGCATCTATCCGCCTTAGCGGGAGAGAGGCACCTACCTAAGGAAGATCGACCGGCTACATCCTCAGAGCCTCCTTCACCGCCCCCAGCAGTTGGACCCCGTGCCCCAAGGACCATTCCCCCCAGGTTTCAAAGAGACTCCAGTCGCCGAGAGACTGAACGAGAAAGGATCGTTCCCCTCGGATTCGGAGGAGGATACCCGGATCAAGAGGACATTCTTCTACCCTTGGATTACCTGACTCTGCGAGCACGCTCGGATGCAGCACATCTCGCCCCGCCAGTCCACGAGCGGAACCGTTATCAGCCAGGAGCCTCCCGACCCCAGGATCCGGGAGAGCCTTCGCTCCGGAGTCAGCAGCATTAATTAATGTCGGTTATGTAGTCGAGGAATGAAAAAGGGGGGTAACTGTATGCAAGTCTCCGCCCCGGGAACGAAGATTAGAGGTGTAAAAGCTGCTCTAGTAATACGTAATGTGAGAGATTTCTACAATAAACGATTTAATCACCTAAAATAACTACTATGTGTCTATTCAAAATTAATAATCTCAAAATTAACACAAAATTATCATCCAATCATCTTTATCCAAAGTCCTAATCTCGTTCCCAAATGATAACAAAGAAAACTATATAAAAAGCTATATAAAATAAAATAATACAAAAAAATGATGGATCTAATGTAAAATAAAAAGGTCAATAGTTTTGTGTAAAGTTCGGTTTGTGAAGTTCGGTTTGGAAGATGAACTTAGAATACTGATTGCGAAATACGTAAAGAAGATGTAAGTTATTAATTATATGTGCATGATCAGAATTGTTATCTAATCCAAGAATTGTAAGCCAGAGTTGCCAGGGGAGAAATACTCCCTCCGTTTCACACCAGTTATATGTTACGTGTTTTAGTGTGCCCATGTTTGTACCTAGAAATGATGTAAATATTGCCTATATTTATGCTGAATGGTTAGTTTTGGTTATGAATTGTTTTTAGCACACGCTTGCACGTTTGGTTGTCACCAAAAGAGGGAACCAAAGGTTGTCATCCTAATGAAGGTTCACAAGTGATTTACAGAAAGCTACCCACGGTACCACATTATAAACAAACGCGGAAAAGAGTTGACACCTCTAGCGTAATTGGTAAATATATTGCAACTGGCCCCGGAAATTAATGGGAAAATGCTTTATTTCAGAAAACAACATGAACCAACTTCAGCTTCATCAGAGTGCACTGGAGCAGCTCAGGAAGCTATCCATCTTCCAGCTGCCGTATTCCCCGGAGAACCCTGGCGATTTCTTGTGGTTCCGAAGCGATTCGGAAACCCACAAGGACCTCTCCAACTTTGCCGCGCACCCCGGAAAAGATGCCGATGGGAAGCCCATCATGATCCGGCATCTGAAAAAGGAAAGGCTCACGGCTGAGCACACTTTCCATGCCCTCCTTGCTGACCTCACCGGCGCCTATAAGGTCTCCAAGGACATTCTGAAGGAGAAGGAACCGAAGCTGGTCAAGAAAAGGGGCCGTGAGGAGAACAATCTCAGCTGCCTGTTCACTTACCCCCACTCCTACCTACCCTTCAAGGCCCTCGAGTTGTCATCGTTGGGGGTTGTGCGCTGCAGAATAACCAGATCATCGACGTCCTGAAGGAGATCGGCGGATTTCAGGACCCCCTCCTGCTTCCCATCCACCGAGCGAACCCAGCCCGGTGCCTGCGGGTGGTCAACGCCATCAGGTCGCCGATGCTGACGAAGATCTTCGTTCTGCCCGAGATCACCGTGGTCCGGGAGATCAAGGAAAAGATGGACTTTGGCGCCGTGTACCAAGCGGAGGCCAATAAGCTGTCTGAGGTCTTCACCCAGACACAGGGCTATCAAGAGCCCATTCCGATGGTCCGGGCCTTTCCGACCATTGTCTACGTGCCGGATTCCGGCAACCCGACCGAGCAGATGAAGAAGGATCCTGGTTGGGCGGCCCTGACCTGGGGGTGCTATACCTTCAGGTCGGATGGTACCCACTTCCGCCCCCAGGACCCGATCGCCATCCCGAATGGTCAAACCTATGTCCTTTGCCCGGACAATTACCCTCGTGTCCGAGAAGCTCTGATGGCCCCGGACCTCAAGCGGCATAACTACACCGCTTATCGGCAGAAGCGCCCCCAGACCGATAGCCCACTCTTTAAGCCGCGGCACCCTACTCCGCCCTCCGCCTGCTCCACTTCCCGGAGCACCTCCTCCGGTTCAAGTTCCCACCGATATCAGCGGCGCTACTGCCCCAGCCGCCGAGAAGATCGAAAGCGGAAGAACCGGTCTCCCCCACGTTCGCGACCGTTCCCCCCCTCAACCTCTGGACGGCCGCAGGTCCCCCCGGAGAGAAAACGGGACTCTCCTCCCGTCCCCAATTTGAGGACCCTCTCCCTTGGGCCGCCACCCAAGAGTCGCCGAGGCAACCCGCCTCCCTGCAAGCGTTGTTGTAATCACTGAACGGACCAGGAACGGCTGTAATAACTGTATATATATATATATATATATATATATATATATATATATATATATATATATATATATATATATATATATGTATATATATATATATATATATATATATATATATGTGTGCACTTTATACATGTTGTATGTTGTGAATGTTCTGTATTATGATAGCTTACTTGAATTATGTATCTTGGGATAATCTTACCGATATTTTAGAACTTTCAAGACCAGACCCTATTTGAAACTGACAAAATTGGGGTTGTCACCCCCATGACTGCGTTTCGTGATAAAAGTTGATTGTCATCAACAAGCTTTGAATAAAACAAGGGTGATTGTTATCAACCCGTAATTGATAAAAGTATTTATCAACCCGTAATTGATAAAAGTATTGGACAATCGCCGGTCATACTAGCCCCACTGCTAAACTCTACGGATTGTTATCCACTTGAGAAGTAATGCACTCAGGTTGTTACTCTGAACGCATACGCAGTAACTGGAGGATGAGGCTATGTTCACATACATACTGCTTAACAGGCTGACATTAATCTATGAATTTCAGAAAATGTATCATCACCAGACGGAGATGAACAGCAATCCGGCTATGGATACAGCCCCCGATCCTATAGCCCGCTAATGGCAGTGTCTCAGAATTTATCCTTCCGGAACCCTATGGTTCTTCCGGGACTTAGGGTCCCCTCCCCTTACCTGACTGCTCAGAATATCAGGCACAGGGCACCAGTGCCTGGCCCTCGCATCCCTTATGTGGGATTCCGGCCCATTACAGTGGCCCCCCAATCAGCCGCTGTGGACGTGTGTCCACAATGTAACACGCCCTTCGCCAAGCCTGGAGAGCCAAAAGCAGCGACCAACTGCCCCGTCAAGGTTCCGCACGCAGCCGGGAAATACACCGAAAGGAGGGACCTCAACGATCATCCCTTCCACGTCCCCTCAGCCTACAAGGCCGCCCACCTCCTCAAGCTGGTGGAGGAAATGAAGCGATACCCCGTTGGCATGCAACATCCGGGGTACAAGGCCAATATGGACGCTGTCGGGCTGAGGCTGCGGGACAGCCTCATACAATTTGAGAATCATATCCGACCCTTCCCCGGTATGACCCCACATGATGAAATTCAGTCCGCCTTCAGAAATTTCCTGTTAAAGATCAACATCGAGCGGATGACTGAAGCGAACATCGCCCTCTTCTTGCGGGAACTGGAGGACCTGAGGATAGACATCCTACTCATCAACACTCCCGGGTTCAAGGTGGAGCGCCCCCTATTCCCTGAGCCGCCCTTTGGAAAATTCCCCCCATATCCTACCCTCTGCCATCCAGATGGTCCCCCGGCCGAACAGCAGGCCCCTACTGCTACTCCCTCCCCCAGTCGGAAAACTCACCATTTTCTGTTGGGGAGGATAGGAATGATGAGGAAAGTGAGGAAAACGAAGAGATGGACCTTACCGAAGACGACCTCAACGATCCTCTCCTGCAGCGGCTTGAGGCCGCCCTTGGATTCAGCCAAAGCGAAGCAGCCTCCGACGAGCAAGACCCTGATCTGGATCCCCTCCCTCCGTTGGATATCAAGGCCCCCCTCCTGCCGGAGGAATGGCGGGACAGCGTACCTGCCTACATCCAGAGGGAACTAAAGGCCCTGGATAGCTGCCTCGACGCAGGTATCATACCTGTGATCGAGTATTGGAGACAGATCGGGGAACTGAAGACCATCGCCCATGAGAAGGCCCGTGCCATCCGGGCAACCACTGACGAATCCCGTCAGCGGGAATTGGAATCCCCTCTTCCTGAGGAGGACCTAGAGGATTACCTGCATGAGATCCTCACGTACGATCCCTACGGCCAGTAAATAAAGCCCCCTGAAGCCCTCTAGTATGACTGGTCGATTCTGTATATAAAGTGTGTAAACGCCTAAAGGGAAAGTTTAAAAAAAGAAAGCCAAAAAAAGAAGCATATTTGGAAAAAAATACAAAAAAATTGCTAATCATGAAAATCCAAAAATATTACGTAAGGACTATTATGTATTCAGGGCGTGCAGTGAATATTTCGTATTGTCTGTATAGCTTGGTTAGGGGTATATTTTATTGAATGTAT
The DNA here is from genome assembly GCA_030248195.1 of Trissonchulus latispiculum. Classification (NCBI taxonomy): domain Eukaryota; kingdom Metazoa; phylum Nematoda; class Enoplea; order Enoplida; family Ironidae; genus Trissonchulus; species Trissonchulus latispiculum. Next base: position 27,584 of record JASAND010022615.1, on the reverse strand, counting down.
ACACAGTGGGATTTGTCATGTTGTACTATTGTACTAATTACTAATGGGTTAACGGAAAGAAGCTGGCAAGTGTCTAAGTAATGAAAAAGTAAACCAAAGAATTAATTGAGTGAGGTTATTAAGTATCAGCTGTAGTTGCCAAACTGTTTAGTAGTTGTTAATGGTTGTTGTATAGTTAATCTGACTTACGTAGGTTCACTAAACGGCTAGTAGCTAGGAATTCTGCATTGTGTACAGGTTTAGTGAAAATGTGTATAATTTCCCGATGTTATGTTTATTTGATGATAGTTATGTGTTTGTTTGTACAGTTGTTGATTGCTTGTGGCGGATTTTGAAGAGTTAATCCTTTCGTCTCAAAAATATCGTGAAGCTAGTACACCTAAAGTAGAAAATGTCCCGAAAACAGCTCAGATAACGGAGGAATTCGTCGGCATATTATGTTGTGTCTGTATTAGTACTTAAGAACTCATTGTCATATTATGTTTTGCCTGCAGTAGTATTTGTTTCGATAGCGTTGTATTTTACCAGTTATTCGTGAAGGCTAGAATCAGAGAACGATAGAGGAAGGGAACAGTTTTAACGAGAATGGAACGAGCTTATGAGATAGTTTTGCAGTAGTTAGTTACAGAAGTCAGATTGTGAAGTAATTACGGTATCAGTAGATCTTTTGGAATATGAGGAAGAAGTATGACTCTGCAGTTGATGATTGTATCTTTTTGTTTTGGATTTTTGGTATTGGCTACTGATGATTTGATTTTGATACTGGCTATTGATAAACCTCGATAAACACGACCAGTAGTTATGATAGAGAAGTCATTAATAAAGAATTAAGGAGTAATTAATGGTTATTAAGGTAGCTGGATCAGAAGTATTGAACGCAACGTACGCAGTAGTTAATTATGATAATCTTTACCCGTCCTTCTTGCAACAGAAGTGAATACTTGTCAATTGTGCTTCTTGTATGGATTGAATGACAATGTGTGTGGAAGCAGAATTGAGTTATGATTTAATTTGGTCGGGAATCATTAGTTTCGAAACATTTTGGTATTTCCCCCTAGTCAAAAGCCTAACCATTTTATTTGTGGAAGTTGTAATGGAATTGGTAAAATCTAAAATTAAAATCTGTCTAAATTGAGTAAAACATGGCTGGGACTTGTGGAATCGGTGAAGAAGAATCTCCCTGCCATGGATCTGCGAAGAGGATCAACAATTATCACTATGGAAAGTAATTAATAAATGATGTCCAAGCAATAACTGTATGAATTGTCTTGTGTTTGCCAAGCCGGAGTTGTCTAGTACTCAATATTGAGGGAAATTCTTAAATAGGGATTAAGGTTTGCACTCAATTAGGTTAGAAATCATAGTCGCATTGATAATTTTAAGTGTAATTAAGCTTAAACATCATTAAATTACTAACAATACTAATCTAGAAGTTGTTGGCGAAAGGTTAATTCGGTCACCTATTCCCTAATGACCGGAGTTGTCACTCCACCCTACTTTAACCGAGCAATGTCTTAACAAAATCTAAAGGATCTTAGAGGAAATTAGTGAGTTGTCACTCCCCACGAAGGAAAATACTCATAATTTGACCAATCTTAAGCGTTTTAATGAGTTGTCACTCATAACTTGAGTCAAGAATGTCATTTCTTCACCACATTGCACGTCTTTCATTAACTAAACATGAATTAACAGGAAGTCATTGACTTTTAATAGGCAATTACACGCTTAATCAGCCGAAAATTGGTCATCAAAGTACCTATAAAGTGGAAATTTACGCAAAAAAAACGATGAATATTGGAAGATGGTTCGGTTTTAGGTAGAAACCAGCTAAGTACGTAGTTACATAGGCTTAATTAGGGTTAGTTAGTACTAATTAGGTAATAATTAATTAATTTTAACAATTTTGGGTCGAAACATGACTTGGGCTCATCTGAAAGAGAATTTGACGCTGATTCCGAAAATCCAAACCCGACCTCCTAACTCCCAAAATTAAGAAAGTTATAAACAAAAAGGGGTTTTTTAAAAGGGGTTACATTTTGATGGTGTAATTTTAACGTTCTAGAACAAAAAGGCGTTCTAGAACGTCTTTCCTTTTTGGTTTGACTTAAGTCAAACCCCTTCTTTTCGTTTCTTTCATCCTCCTGTTGGGCCTCTCTCTTCTAGGACCCAACAGTTGTCTTCCCCTTGAGACTTGGCCGAAGACAAAGCCAACAAGGAGGAAAAGGGAAATCAGTGCGTCTTTTGGTCCAAGTAGTGTTAAGAAGGGGGGGGGGGCGTTGGCCTCCATTAATAATAAAATGTAAAGTAAACAGTAGCTAGGTACACGTACGTACTTATATGGAGTATGTTTATGTAATTTGTGTGTTCAAATAAATTATGTAGCTTTTGTAATAATTAGACAAAGTTTGGAAATTTTAGTAAATTCTCCCGCTGGTTACGTTTACATGTTAAAGAAAAGTTCCCAAAATTCTACCGAGTTTTAGGGCCAGGGATCCATCAAAAAAGGGTCAGTTGGAGGGCAATAATTCTAAAAGCTCATTAATATTGACCCTCGGCGGTCAGCTGGCCCGCCTCGCCGCTGCGCCCCATGTGTAAAAGGCGGCAAGCTTCTGGACTCTAAAACTCGCAACAAAATCCTTGTTAAATCTTATTAAGTTAGTAGCTAATAATTACCATTAAATGGGTACTTAAAACCTCTAGTTAAGGGTATAGACGATCCCATAAATTAGATTTAGAATACATGAATTGCCCCTAGGTGCGTGTGTGTGTGCGTGTGATTGAGATTAGTTGGATAAGTACCTACTTAAGAGGTTGTGTGTTTGTGAGTGTGTGTGTGTGCGAGATTGTATGAATGGCATTGTATGATAGGCACGATCGGTATGAATGACTGTAAGTTGTTGATGTGAGTGTATGCTAGTCTGACTGTCGTATAAATGATGTTTAAATGTTTAATTATGTTGTGTCGCAAATGTTATGTGAATGTTGTCTGAATGTCGTGTGAATGAGGATCAAGTGTCTACTTATTTATGTGATCTGAACAGTGTGCAAGTGTTGTATGACGGATGTTTGACTTAGTAATAGGATTACGATTATTAAGCGCTAGTTAGTCAGAAAGTGTGTAAGTGCTGTATGTGTGTAGGATGTGATTGAATAAGTGATTGTTCCTATCTGTAACGATTGTCTGTGCGTATAGTTGTGTGAAGCACCAAAATTAGTTAGGACTCCTATAGTACGCAGGAAAACAATAATAGGTAAGGTAGTTCTAGTGGATGAGTCCTGTATGCATGTCTGGAAGTTTGCGAATGAATGATTACGTAGGTAATTTAGGTTTAGGCTTAAAGTAGCAAATATGCAAATGAGGTCCAGACCAAGGGATCTAGGGTCACGGGGACCCCGTATTAGGTCCTTACTGGTCGGAAAAAGGTTATCCTCGATTCGTCCGCGTAGGCCACTCTTTGTTAAGAGTGCGGACGAATCGCATGAAGGAAAACTCTCCAATGGTTGATCGTTCTACTCAAAATCAATACACAGTGCTATTGCTATTTTTAATTAACTATATTTAACCTAGATTTTGATTGTAGTAGCGACAACTGCTGTCGTTTTTAGTTTGAGATCAGTGCATGTTGTTATTGCCATTTTCAGTTGATTTAGCCACACTCAACGCAAACTTCGTCCTTAATTATGACCGCAATGACGCTTCGGCACCTTTTCATGTCAGTGCCCATGTTTAAAGATATACCTAGCTGAATTCGGTTATATAACATTTGGCAAGGGTAAGAGATCCACCTTGCCCAGCTGGCGTTTCTCGGAAACTCGGTTCACAATGATTAATTGCAAATGGCGATAGCAGGTTCTTACTAAGTAGCAATTTTAACAAATATTAAGTAGTGACTAACAAGGTACCCGAAAGGATGGATATAACGATTAATTACGTAAGTATTAGGGATAGTTGCCAGAACCATCTTCCGAAAAAGGCAAGGTCAACAAAGTGCACAAGTTTAATCAGTTTCCGAAAGTCAGTATCTGTTAAAGCAGGAAATTGTTACCTTCCTCTTTTAGGGCCCGGGAAAACGGAGGCCTTAATCTCACTTACTACATGTTTATCAAATCTGCGCGTTAATGTCTTTTCTAATTAATTAATGTTTGTCATAAGCAGGAAGTTGTTACCTTCCTCGTTCGGACCTAGAAAACCAGAGGTCCCAAGCTTAATCACGCTTGAACAAAGTAGCTATACGCGTTTCAAAAACAATTAGTATCCGCCTGTTTCGAAAAGGCTCAAAATAACCATAATCTCACGCTCCCAGTTTGGGTTGCATTGAAACAAGAGGTACAAGGTGAAATCATGTCGTAATGGCAATTTCTTGCACAAGAGTGCAAAAAATTGTGCGAAAAATGGTATTTCGCCTTAAAATTAACTCTCAATGCAGCGATATTGTTAAAACTGCACCAAGTCACGATATTCTCGCTAAACTTTTAAGTTTTCACAACAAAGTCAAGTTTACAAGTCTAATTCTTGTTCAGAAAGCCAAAGATGTGAGTAATGGTTGCTGGGTTCGAATCCCGCACCTATTACTTGTACTAATGGGTTTTAACCCATTTGATTCAGGTGCGGACGAGAACAGATCTCCTGCCTGAATTAGTCGAATTCTGCCTCTGGATAATCAGTTGAGGATCGTGCACTGTCAGCCCTGTATTGTGATTATTAGTGTTGGAAGGCCGAAGAGCCAGTGTTAATCAGTTGGAATCGGATCAATTGTGGAACTCAGATACTATTTGGACCTCAGAGTAGGCATTCTTGCTGAGTCAGAGATTGACATAGACTTTTGAAGGCAGAGACGGTTTTGGAATTGCACTGAATCATCTGTGGGACCTGAAACCTAACAAAACGAACTGGACCTTATTTTCCGTTACTCTAAAATAACTCTAAATATAGGGACCGCACAGTAGAGTTTAGTGGTAGATTACGATAAGAGAAAGAAAGAGAGAATCAGTCGGTCGAGTTAAAGAGTCAAGACCTTGTCCCTACAATAATTACTAATTTGGGTAAACTGAGTACTGGCAACTCTGGCAAACCACTGCACCGTTTGCTGTTAACTGTATACCTGTATTGTAAGTTGCCGATTGCACTGTTTGCGGTAGCGGTAGTATTGTTAGTTGTACGCGTGTATCCACAATTGTTCATATTATAATAAGCCTTGCTGTTTGTATCAATAAATTGCCGTGCCTTATAGCCTGTCGTATTAACTAAGGCACCTATCCTGATCAATACTCTGGAGCCATATCGGACCCCTGAACAAGTAAGTAGTTATAGTCAGACCCCTTGGACCCTACAAAGACAGCGTGACTTCGGATCTTGATTTGTCAATCAAGGTTCATCAACTAGAGTTCATTGTTACTGAACCGGATTGTCTTCTGGAAAGCAAGTGCCGACCCCGCTTGCTGACGACATCAACGGAGCCTGACCCCTACCTAAACGAACTCACGATCAAGACCCCACCCAGGTTGGCTGCAGGGAATTCTCAGTTTTGGACACACCACCTTCTTGCTTACTTGCTTGCTTACTAAGGCGCCCGGCCGGGACCGCCTGCTTCTACCGACAGGATCCTCTGCATCAATGATTTCCACTGGTTTCGGTCGCTGGCGATATCTGACAATATGATCTTCCAATGCGTCTCCCAGTTCCGATAAGTGTGTGACAGCTTAAGTGGTTTTAGATCCTTATGGATGAGTCTGAGCCACGAGAGGCGGACTCCTCCTGGGCGTCGCTTCCAGTGAGGGGGTGGATCAGTAGTGACAGACAGTCTGGTCCAGTTGTCTTGCTTCCGGCGGAAAATATGGCCAAGATATCTAAAGCGGCGTTCTCGTACAGCTTCTGCAATCAGATTAGGTGGTTTTATTCTTGACTGTATGTAACGGTTGGAGATACGGTCGGTGAACCTGATATTTAAGATTCGTCGCCAACATCTGAATTCGAATGCCTGTAGTCGGGCACAGTCGGCTATCTTCAAGGGCCAGGTTTCGCAAGCGTACAGTAGTGCTGGTCGGACAGCGGCAAAGTAGACTCTGAGTTTGGTGGAAAGTGTAACTATGTCAGATCTCCAAAGTTTTGGGCCAAGCATAGAAAATGCACTTTGGGCTTTGCCGATTCGAGCTGATATCTCGGCGGATGAGTCTCCATTCATTGTAATGATGCTTCCGAGATAGCAAAAACGGTCGACGTCCTCTAAAGCTGCGCCATTCAGAGTAATTGCCATTCGATCGGCAGTTGATGAGCGCATAACTTTAGTCTTCTCCACGCTGATACAAAGTCCAACAGAGGACGCAAAATGACTTAGTTGATCGACCATGCGCTGCATTTCAACTGCAGAGTCTGCTAGCAATGCTATGTCATCTGCATAGTCTAAGTCTGTAAGAAAGTGGCGGCCCACTTGAATTCCACGACAAGACTCCAAAGACTTTTTCAGCACAGTATCCAGAACCAGGTTAAACAGAATGGGAGATAGTAGGGCACCCTGCTTCACCCCGGTGGATACTGAGAATGGAGCAGTCATTTTCTGTCCTATCCGCACTGTGCTGTTACTGAGGTTGTACATACCTTCGATGAGGCTGACGATTTTGTCCGGTAGTCCCTTGAAGCGGAGGATTTCATACATGCGCTTTCTGTCCACCGAGTCGAAAGCAGCTTTGAAGTCAACAAAGACTGCAATCAGTGGTTGTGCGAATTCCTGCCGCTGTTCTATGATTTGCCGCAGAGCCATGATCTGGTCACACGTGCCCCGGCCCGGTCGGAATCCACACTGGTTTTCCCGTAAAACCTCATCTACGGGGTTTCGGATCCGCATAAGAATGATTGCCTCCAAGATCTTGTAGGCCACGTCGATCAGTGAGATGCCCCTGTAATTTTTGCAGTTCAATTTGTCGCCTTTTTTGAAAAGTGGCACTAGGATGGATTGCTTCCAGTTGGTTGGGAAGGTATTCGTTTCCCAGATTTCTGTCAGTAGCTGAGTCAGCCTAAGGCAGGCGGCATGGCCTCCTGCTTTCCAGACAGAGGCTGTGATCTGGTCTTCCCCTGGGGCACTCGTGGACTTTTGGGACAACACAGCTTGCATGACTTCCTCGTATGATGGTGGTAATTCAGAGATGTTTAAGAATCCTTCAAAGGGTAATTCGAAAAGAGGGTTATTTGGAGCAGGACGGTTCAGCAAGGAGTCAAAATGCTCCTTCCAGCGCTCTAGATTCCGCGAGACTTTTGTGATTAAGCTGCCGTCAGTTTCCTTAATGGCCTCACTGACGGAGGAGGCCTTTCCTGTGGCCTGTTTCAATATCTTGAACAGTTTTCCAGAGTCGCCATGCCGGTTGGCCTGGTTCATAGCATCCGCTTGATTGTTCCAATATCTCTCCTGGTCCCGAGTAAGACTGTCATTGACTTGTCTAGACAATTGCCGTCTTGCAGTGGAAGTAACAGCATTTCGGCGTTTGTCGACAAGCGCAATGGTTTCGGCGGAGATCCAGGTGTTGCGGCGCTTCCTCGTATACCCGACAGCAGTACGCGCACTGTCCACGACAGCGGCAGCAGTCGACTGCCAGAAGGCATCTACGTCCTGATGGTTATCTAGGGCAGAAAAACGATTCGACAACTCCACTTCGAATTGGTTCCGTAACAATGGGTTGGACAGACGTTCAATTCCAATTCTCTTCGTAGGCTTATTGCGATGTTGGGCAGAGAGCCGAGCCGAGCCGAGCAGAGAGCCGAGCAGACCACCTTCTGAGAATCCGGTGCCTAAGTTTATCATTACCGATAAACGCGCTGACCTTCCGTGCCTTGAAGTGGTTGTTACCCCAAGCCTGTGTCTTGTTAGACCAAAATGGACCCGAATCCTGCCGAAAGAAGTTGGAACCAAATCCTAGCCACTTCATTACATATATTTACTCAATTTTAATTAAACTGCGTTGCTAGCGTCAATAACACAACTATAACCACCTTAAAGTTTGTCTGACTACGCCCTTGTCGCCGTATGTTTGACGCGTACCATACCATAAGATTGTGAAGTTGAAGTTAGCTTCCAGGCAAAGCTCTTCTTTTGGTTTTTCAGATTTCACAACACTTAGTTACATCTGCATAATGTTAAGACACGTGTCCTAAGGAATGCTATGCGGAAAATTTAAAACAGCATTTGCCATGGCAGGCAACCATAGAATTGAATGATGAAACACTTGTTGCAATCCTTAGCGTCAGGTGGTCTTTAAAAGAGTTTACGTTGAGTTTCTAAGCTGTTACCTTTATTGCTTAGTCCATTGAAGTCTCAATCAAAATTTACCTAGACACTTTTCACGCTTTTATCACTGTGCATTATTATGAAATATTATTGTCTACATTTAACACTTTTGAGCTAGGTAAACCGAACCTAAGTTTGTATAATAAACTGCGTCTGGGCAAAAAAGAGAGTGGAAAAATAAAAAGTCGTTTTGTATTCTATTTATTTTAATCTATAGATACGTTAAAATGAGAAATGGATGGCTGATATGTAGACACCAACCAAAACTTATTTTACCTGATTTTAAACTTGTTTCTTAGTATTAGTTATTATTTTTGATATTTCAAAATCCTGGTATAAACTAAAAATGCAGCAGCTTTTGGCCGAACCTCAGTCGGAGCTAAACAGCCTTATGTTAAAGTAAAAGGTAATTTGATCGGATAATGACAGGGACCTCTTCCTAGCTTAGAGCCAATTAATTCAGGCACTGGTTTCAGCTCTTTATCAAAGCTAGGTCATATCAGAAATATTTCAACTCCATCCCTTGAGCTCTCCTGGGCATTAGTTTAAATTTTCTAGCGTTCAGGAGGTAAGAAAAGGTGTTTTCCTTAACATGATTCAGTGAAAATTTGGTATTATTTAAAGATCACAGAAAATATTTCCAATCACCCAAGTCTTCGCTCTGGAAGGATACAATACCCACGACTCCACGAGTATAACAGACAGTTCTTGTACTATTTTACAGACCTGTTTTAGTTGTTTAGGCTCAAACGTTTAAATTTGACCTTTTCTGAATACCAATTACAGTAAAGACAAAACACTGAATATATAAGAAACGATAGGATTAATGGAACAATGAGCAGTAGTTTCAATAAGCTAATGTGACAGTAAATCCAGTCAAAATAAACTTTTCACTTGGGATAAGGAAAGGGAGAAATACTTGCTGCAATCCTTACATAGTCTCAAAAGTGCATAATGCTATGTTTCATGTTTCAATACATTTCGATACAGGTTTCAATTGTAATTATGTTCTTGACAAAATCATTTATTTGTGCAAATTCATTTTCGTTTTGTTCTTGGTTCTTTCATTTTCATCTCAAAAACGAAGTTCACAAGTAAAACAGAATTAGCTTTGATAGTTGGTTATGTTTTGTATCATTTCAAGATAAAACTCTCAGCATTCAATCAATTCTTCTTCGGGAACTTCACTCATGCAGTGCCATCAAACTCGTGTTTTAATACCATCACAGCAGCTGTATTCTAGAAAAGTAAGTTCAACGAAAGACTTTTTCCGTACGCCCCACTCCAGTTGGATGTTCTCCGGTTCGGAGTAGTGTCAGCTTTAGTTTAAAACTTTGTCTGAGGGAAGGGTGATTAGCTGACACCAAAACTTTTTACAATCTCTGAAAAGTATGTCGTTGTTTCGATGCTAGTTTTGGCCAGAATTGTATAAGTTCTAAGCTTAAAATCTAAACTTGTAAGAGCTAACGAGCACCTGCGGCAATACATGGACTACAGCTTCTTTTTTAAAATCCAAGAACTCGCGATAGCAACAACTCAAATTTCGCCAAAGCAAGTGTGTTACCTTCAAACAATAAAGGTCGAATCATATTTACAACAATCGGTCCAGTTTTCGCATTTGCAAGACTGGGAAGTGTCGTCAACACAAACGTCTGAAATTCTGCCACCTTTAACCTGAAATCTTTTTCGTACAGCGATCTAAATAAGATAGAATATGCATATATGTAGGAAAAGTTGGTAGCGTAGGCAGAATTAAGAATAACTTCTTACTTTTCGAGCACAGAGGAGCTAAGTTAAAATAAACATTTCATTTAACTGGGAAGGATCAGTCGAGATTAACTGTTTATCTGTGGTTTTTCACCCTAGACGCTTGACGGACGGAGTGCACAGAGGTTGAAGAGCTAATAAGTTTAGTGAAGAAAACATTAAATTACGAAAACTAATCTTACCTATTTTTGGGTTTTTATATAGAATAGTAAGGTTCTCTGTAGTATAGGAAAGGTTGGCATCGTAGGTAGGTAAGAGCAATATTTTTTATGGAAGTTCAACCACTTTGTAGGCTCGCGACTGGTCCGTAAAGGATGCTCCCCGCAGACCGCAGTCAACAGACGGAGAGATGGAGAGCATGAACAGAAATACGTATATTGGGTAACAGAGTTACCGTGCAAGGTTAATTAAAACAATTTTGTTAAAAAATCGGCATATGTGAGTAAAAAATTTAAGCACATTATAATTATCAAATGATTAAACTACCACTTATTAATTTGTTTCTCTGCCACTAACATGTACCTACACTTGTGGCCCGTTTGCGATCCTTTTCGACAATGGCAATATTTAGCATTTAAGCTTTCTTGTAAGACACTATTTCCTTCCACCAATCCGTGAGTTTCTTATTTTTCCTTAGTTTTTCTCTTCTATCAGACCCACGATGTGCTTATCTATCATATCCTGGCAATTGATACCGTATAACCATGCAGCTTTAACTTTTCTAACCCTATACATACAAACGTTAAGCCTAAATATTTAGTGGATTACCATCATTTTTCTCTATCGTTTTTGGAAAATTATCATTGAGCAGTCTAAGCACCAAGTCTTTAGCTAAATCACAAATGGAATTAGCGAAATGCAAGAATGGAGCCATTTCTCCTTCTTAATTATGGCTCATGATTGAAATTTTCTAAGCATTTCTAGTCCTGACAAGAACCAGAGCTCCTAAAGTTGTTTCAACTGTAGACCGAAATAGAGGTAAGTAAAATTGAAATTAGCAAACCAAAATGTTTGACACTAAATATTGTTATAAATAATATTTAGTGCGTTCTAATTTTATTACGGATTAAAAGAAAGTTGTATGGATGCATATGCGCTCAGTTTGAAATTAGGTAATTGTCGTTAAAATCAGACTCCACATTTTCAGCATTGCTAATTATTCAGTTTTAATTATCATTTTAAAGCTTATTTTAAAGTATATATACGAAAATAATGCTCTTATATGTACATAATCTTGCACAATGCTCTTACAAATTCTTATTTCAATAAAAAACAGTGTATAATTTTACCAGCTTAATTTTAATAGTAATTGTCCCAATTTATCTTTCTCTTTTTTGTGGTTCTTTTAATTTGGTTACATATCCATATTAGTTTGCTTTCAGACAAAATATAATTCCATGTCCTATACAATAGCCAACGGAAGACACTGCTCGCCGGAGAGAACCGGCTGTACCTCCTTTCATGCCAGTTCCAAGCTTGACTGTAATTGCGATCCACCTCCTTATCTTCCGTCCATTCATCGGGAATCATCGTCCGTATCCATTTGTGTTGATCAGGGATGCGGAAACAGAGGACAGTGTCTTCTAGGGTAAGAAGAAAACATACAGTTATAGGAAGCTTAACCTCTCCCTAAATATTGGTCAGGTTCAACAACCGATGTAAGTATTGTAAACTAGAACGAAGTTAGCAAAGTTGCAGGGATACTTAGGAAGAGGAACAAACATAGGGAAAATACAATAATTAAGAATTCAGCTGAGTCTAAAATACCGACATAACCATGTATATAACATAATGCGAACTTTGTTCAAATGCTCAAAAATGGAAAAAATGAGGCTGCAATTGAGTTTATCGTAGTTGAAAGTTGAAATTTGAAAAATTTTCTAATTGCTAAGGAGTGCATTAATTTGGTCACCATTAATTTCTACTCCTTCATCATCCCAGTAGAAATTAAGTACCTCTTGCTGGAAGTATTAGCCGATATTATTCAAGCTTTATTGAATTTTCCAGTTTAATTTTGACTCTTGCTATTATATAGCTGATTCAAAATCGTTGTCTTCCAATTTACTCAAAGGCAGAAAATTCTCCAATACTGTGTATACACAAGTTTGCGTGCTGGCAGGCACCCCACCAGCTCTCGTGGCTGAAGTTCTCTAATCTGGAACTTGGATCCGTAGAAGTTGTAAAAAATGAAGTATTTTTTCATCCATTTCATCCATTTCAAAAACACCTGCATAAACTGCAAAATGTATAAGTAAAGAGCTATTTGACTACGAACATCATCAGTAGATAAGAAACTGATATTTGCTCTTCTGTAAACTTCTGTGACTGAAACCCAAACTTGAATCAATCAAGAATGCTTTTTCTTTTGGAACCAATCGAATTTCCGTCTTCCTATCTTTCGTTTGGTTTTTAGAAGATTTCTTCTAAACGGGGTTGGAGGTCTGTCAGTGCCAGACAATATTTAGACTTCTACATTCAGTGGCAGTTTGAGGTAGTTATGGTGAAATTATGAGGCAACGCAAAATAATTTTCTTGTTCTAAAATTACGTCCATATATTTTCTTAATTTACAACTTTAGGAGCTTTCGCTTGAAAATCCCAAAATTTTTGAGTTGATTTTTTGCTATTTTAAATTTTGAACAAAACGATGCGGTGTTTTATGTTGGTATGTACGTGTCCTAAAAGCTTTTCAGATTCATCAATCGAAGACGGTGACGTCAAATTTGTTTCTGTCTTTAATCTTGATTATTTATCTGAGCAAGATGCTCTTAATCGTGAGAAAAATGGTAAATTTCATTTGAAATTGGAACTTTAGCCTCGGATCTGCCCTCTTAGTTGAGTCTTAAGAAGTAGCTTGAAACTGAGAAAGTAATTTAATAGCCTTGATGAGATCTCAGCGTTCTAATGGTCGCTCTTCAAGACAATATTTTTACCATCACCACAGTTTCTGGAATCGAAAAGCTGCCAAACTTGTTAATAAATTTAGTGATATTGGAAAATGGGCTCTGCGTTCACTAAGGTAAAGTGAAGACTCTGTATTCTTATTATTATTATTATTATTATGCATATTTTTAAATGCCATGATTAAATGAAATCGCCACACAAACACCTGAACTGAAGTACCAGGAAAAGCCCTCAGGTGGGATTCAAACCCACGACATCCAAATTAACCCTCCAATGCTCTGCCAACTGAGCTACCGAGGATACACTCACACCAGTCTAGAAGAAATTCGTGTCCAAACTGAAGTGACAATGGATTTACTATGCTTTGTACTGCAATGCGAATAAACGCATGATCCAGGACGAGGTACATGCTGGAGACCTCAAGTTCTTGTGAAAGTCCGATACAATATAAAAATAAAATTCTCACTTCAGCAGCTGAGACACGAAAAATTCAAAATGTTGCTGAAGTGGTTCATGCTAAAGAGTGCAGTGTCGTATGCTAGCGCTTTTGCATTATATATTCAGTGTCAGCTAGTGTTTTAGAACGGCCGGAGAGTCGGCGGCCGGCCCGGCTGACCGCCGGCCTGACAGAAACATTTATAGTAAACACAGAAATTTGAGCAGAACAGCAAATGTTTACAAAACAAATCCAATACTGAATGTGAACTTTTTCCAAATATATAAAGTAAAATCGTTCCCATTGTCTTTGTAATGCATAAATATAAAAATTTTCCAACCTTCGAACTCAGATTGTGTCTTCAGACACCGAAAAATATGCCTTGCTAGCCACCGGACAGCCGGCGGCTGGCCGGCCGGTGGCCGCCGGCCAAGAACGGCCATCGGCCGGCCGGTTCAACCCGGCCGTTCTAAAACACTAGTGTCAGCGGTCCCTTTCTCTTCAAAAAGTGTATCTGCGGACACTTCCCCTTATTGGAATACTGGAATATCGAAGGGGATGAAGGTGATGATGATGATGATAATAATAATCTGAAAAACTTAATATTTTGAGCTTTTTCTAAATATCAGAATTAAACAGAAAAATAACATTCACAAAATTGAAATTTTCTCACTTTTTACAATTTTTCACTCCATATATATGTATTTCAGTCTTATGACAGCCTTGGCACTTTTATCAGCATCGTTTGTTGCATCACTCTTTGCAAGAGATCTGGAAAATGCCAGAGTGATTATCGTGGACGATTCACAGATTCGACACGACTTCGTGGAGGCTGCAGCCTATCCTATGGGCGGAATGTACCTAATGCTTGTCAGCGCATCACTCGATATTATAACGGTAAAACGATGATATTAATAGAAACTGATGCATACAGCATACTAAGCTAGCCTTAAGAAGAAGAACATTAGTGATCGTTTATGTCGCCATCTTGAGTATTTATTTGTATGTAATATGACAGTATGAGTAGGATGGGATTTTGCAATTACGTTGAATTACGTTTCCACACGACATGTGCACTCCATGAAAGTTGCTGGGTGTAATCGGAACGCGAACACATTTTCTTGTATTCCTAAATCATGGTGATGAGGTATGATTGCAGTGTTAGCTTGATATCAGCAATCCGCGTATCTTGGATATCGCATCCACCAGTACCTTATTTTCTGTAGCGACCTTTAACGGCTAGCCTACAAACCTCCAAATTCTCATTGTGCATTATTGCGGAATGACCACCGACACCAAGTCAAGGGAAAACGGAACAGAAATGTCTCTGATTAATCGTTAACGTTAACTTATCCTATGGCTAAATCAGTTGTTACCTGTGAGTAAATACAAAACCCAGATAGCGAAAGTCTGTATACAAAGTTCTCAAATATACTGTATATTTTGCCGTGTTGCCTGCTTTGTTATAGGTAATCGTGTTCGTGTGCGGATGTTTTTGTAAACCGCATGGATTCTACAAACTCTACATGCAAATAGTGTTTCTGAATTTTGTCATCACTGTAACGGCTTGTGTCGTTTTATATCTGACAGAATACAAAGCAGTGCGGCAAATCAAAGATAATTTTCGGGTAAGCTAACAACAGTAACTCAAGTTTGTTTCTTCTGAATCACAATCACAGTAACATTGCAACTATTGAAGAACGCGGATCTAGAAGAAACGCAGATTTTAGCGCCCCCAGTAGTTTTGGTTAATGATTGCGTCATGTTGGAAATTTACACAGCTACGCTAAGCATACGAACCTGATATTATTCTGCGATTAGGTTTGTGGTCACTACTCACTCGACTTGTCTAATTATAGCTATATGAATTATCAAATTATTTAATTTTTCTAAAAACACATATGTAGTATTAAATCTGCATAACCCACAGCTGTTTCGATTTCTAAGCAAAATATGTATGTACATGGAGGTTTTAGGTAATATTGGATATACAATATGGATCAGGCATGTCCGACTACAGTGATCAGTTCATAGAAAATGTTCAACGCGACGGCCAATGCTGTGGATATAATAACTACACTGATTGGTTGAAATCGAAGTATTGGGAATCCGGAAAGCACATCATGCCTGCTCCGTGCTGCAATCCGGGACCGGGATCCACACATTCACATAATAACTATTGTTTCAAAACTGGGTAAGAAAATAAAAAATACCTAAATTTTGATTTTTGTTGTAAACTTTCTAAATAAAGGGTGAAATAAAAGGCAACGTCAACGCAAACTACCGGATCATATCAGAAGATGTTAACTATTCTATTTTTACAATCTGTTCAGTCAATGTATATGCTGTGTTGATGTAATGTCGTTTGTGCTACAAGTCCCACCTATGGTCCGGCAGGACCAACTCCTCAGTTTCAATTCAACTCTGGCACCTGCCGGCGCCAATGTTATTCAATCCCCCCCTCCTTGCCATCAATTAACCGAGATTTAGTGGTAGAGCTGTCGAGGTGCGCTCATCACATAGACGGCGATGGGTAAATTTCCAGCCATGTTAAACGCCTCGGGTAATTGTGGTAAACTGGTAAATGGTAAACTCCCACAAAATTTCTGAAGTTACTACCGTACTGACACTACTCCTAACCGGTTTAGAACCAACTGGAGTGGGGCGTACCAGAAAAAATAAAGTGTGGAAATTAATATAGGAACTTGTCTTAGAAGGAAACTAAAACAAAAATTCTGGATGTTTTCCAAAACTATGACAATCTTATCTTAATTTAGTTTCTTAACACCAGAAAAATTTTCATTTTTCAAATTTAAAATTCTTCCAAGGTATATTATAGTCATTTACGATTCAGGCATCAATCCATCATTTTTTAGAAAAATACTACACGGCTGTAAGGAAGTTTTATTCAAAACCGCTGGGAAATGGAGGCTTATATCAAAGTATTCCACATTTGGAAAAATAGGGCTTAATATCATAGCCATGTTGCTGTGTGTGATGCTTTACAGGTAAAGTTAGGGTTCATTTTAATTTACTTTTATTTCCGCTTTTAGTTTATATGGAACCATGGTGGCAAAATAATTCCGACATGATGCAAAGTTTTGACATCCATAAAAAGTTCTTAAATAAATACATAGGCAGCTTCCTGTGGTGTGGGCAAGAGAACATGAATTAGAGTAACCGATTTCTGTTGTCAGCTCCTGGTACCTTATCTTAGTTATCTTATCTTAAGTACAAAATGAAATGGCGCAATGTGTTAACAACAGGGATAGAGTGAGAAGGGTTCATGGACACCACAGCTAACAAAGATCCTGCCTGCCAGCTATCACACGCTTCCCTGTTATGTACAGCATACATGATAGAACTAATCGTGAAGGTTCGAGCCCCATCGGTAGTCACACCAGGATATTTCAGGTACCAAGAGCGTGTAAATGAATTTACTTTAATTAATTTACTTTACTTTCCGAAGGACCCCGCAAAACGGGGAGCCTTTTTGAAAATTACTTAAAACAACTGTAATCCCGTCCTTGCTAGATTTCCCCACCAAGTGGGAAGGTAAGTATGTTTTGTCGGCCCTCCCCAAATCAGAGAAGCATTTGCGTATTCCAGTCATAGCGCAATATATTATCGTGGCCTACTTTTCTTCTTAATTAAAATAGTATTATGAATTATTAATATTATATAATCGTATAAATTATAATATCATTTATGATTACTAATAATATATAATTATATTATATATAATAATTATATTAATATTATAATGAATAATAATCAATATTAATTATGATTGATACTAACCTAAAATTTAAAGATCGCTACAAGTACGAGATTAATCAAAATCATCCATTCATTCACATTCATTATTCATTCATGCCCTTCTTTATACTACAATTTAGAGAAGTGAGCATTGTAAAAAGACGAAATCTGATCGCTTGTGCATCAAAGAAGCTGGCACACAATCCTTTGACAGTGAATCGTATCGCATCAACCGTCTCCCCTGGTCCAGTGGACTACGTTCAGCCCAGCAATTCGCCCCCGTCCGTAACAGTATCAACCTTCCTTGAGGCCAGGCCCTGTTCAACAGGTGGCAGAAGAGGAATGCCCATCAAACAACGATCAACAGATGTTGAGCTGGACGAAGAAATCCGTCACGCAAATCCAACGGATCGAGCCAAATCAACGACTAGCCTGACCAGACTGTGCTCTGAAGAATTCGCATGCTAAATGTTGACTGTGTATGAAAAAATAAAGAGTAACAAGTTAACACCTGGTTTAGTCAGTGCATGAGATATTACTGATTTAAGAGGTCGGATAAAGCAGATCTATGTGCGGCAGCCGGCAAGCCATCAGCCGCAGGGAAAGGAGAAAATGTCTACTGTGTGTATATTAAGGACAGGATTATCTACTAGAGACAAGCAATCACGCAGTAAGTAAATCTGTGCACTTCCAGACAACACTTCTCGCGAGTTTATCAAATCAGTTTGTAGTTTGTACCAGCTACTTTATTGTTTATTCAACTTTACAATCCGTTTTATCATGTCAAATTTTACAAGCAACCTCGGCATCAGTTAAGCGGTCAAGTTTCTGCTTTAACACACACACACACACACACACACACACACACATATATATATATATATATATATATATATATATATATATATATATATATATATATATATATATATATATATATATATATATATATATATACTGTCTATTGTACAGAATGCGTATGCAGTGGGTAGGTGTAACTAGAGCCAACGTTATAAAATTAACAGAAAATGCTAGACACCGGGAAGGAATAATGCCCTTTATAGGTGTCGTATGCGTGTCAAGGTGACTCCAAACCAAATAAATTAGCAAGCTTGGGTTATCAATGCTTCGGTTTCAAACAGATTAAGATCATGCATGAAAGACACAAGAGACTGCTGTAATCGTATAAATTTTTCTGAGTGTTACGTAAAACGGCATGGACTGACTATCTTGATTCTTGGTTCTGGATGCGTGCGTGATCTCTGAGTGGCACAGTTAGCAAACGGCTAGTTCGGCAAACTATTGTTAGAGAAGCCAGGCTATGGGTTCATAGGTACGGGCTTGTGGTGGGTGACCTTACTTATTTCTTTAATTAACATAGAATTGGACAACTTGCTTTTATTGGAACACTAGATACATATTTACAGCATAAAAACGTGTTTATTCCAAACAATGTTCTAGTACTTATTGCTTCGTTGCTGCCAACTGTGAGGACTGATCATTCACATAGTCTAGTAAAAGTTTAAGATCATCCACAGAATTTTCAACACCTGAAAAATACAACACAGTGAGTGACTGTACACAATTGTTAAAGCCCGTCACACTGTTAATGAAAGTTCAAGACTAACCCTAGAAAATAAAAACAGAACATGTCAGCGTAGTCATACAGCGCGTTGGAGAGCCAACGATCCAACAACAGTCTAGTGCAAGTAAGCTAATATGTCGACCAAGCTTTGCGCACACTACGACAGACAACATAGATTATTTCCACCCACACTCAAACGAATCACTGTTCGTACTAACAAAATTTGTGTTGTTTTACAACTTTTTGCATTTTGAATTAAACTTCGAAAGTTACTGAACTAATCCTACCCAGACCCCGTCTGGTACCATCACAGCTTTCGCCGTACTGTCGCCTAACCCGCAAGCGTGAACAATTTGCTTAGGCTCGCATTATTATATATCTCAAAATAAGACTCCAATTCTAAGCAACTTGGAAAACTTTAGTTTCTCAGTATACCAGAAAAGATACCTATAACTAGAAAACATTACAAAGCGTCACGCATGAAAAATGAGAAAGTAAAAAAGTTGTAATCTCCACTTTAAAAAAAGCCCTGGCAGAAAGCACAACTTACCAGAATCAGTGGAACAGTCGCTAACAAGCTCATCCATTTTGTGATCTACAGCGGCATGCAATTTCACCGTCAGCTCATCCAGCAGCTTTTTTCTCTCAGTGATCTGTTTCACCTGTAAACAAAAACGCAAACCATAAACAATCTGGTTACGGATTTACTGCAATTTCAAGCAGTCTTCCTATTAATTTCAATTAAACTCGCCCGCATTTATTATACCAAAAAACTTACAACGACAGCGCACAATATCAACAACCTTAAACCATGTATAAAATTCTTGTCCTACATGTCTCATTAATTAAAATACATGATGTATGGCATGTGTGCATGTATTCAGAGTTGGAAGTATAGGTCCTTTGGGTTCCCGCGGGTCAGAGTATGTCAACAGACATTTCTGTTCACACCAATTTGAAGAAGTGGGTCAAGTGGGTCGACAAAACATCAGTGGGTCACTGATCGTGGGTCGCGGGCCGCGGGTACCCGCGAGTCACCAAATTGCCACCCACTTCCAACTCTGTGTTCATGCACTAAAATGTGGTCCATACGTTTACATAACTGTACGTAACTTTGTAAGTTTATTTATGTAAGTCTATACTCACCTTGGATTGGAGGTCTTGCCTTGCAGTAGCAATCCAGCTATTAATTTCTCCACAATTCAGCCTGCCTTTAGCAAATAGTCTTTCTTCGTAGCTGTACGTCAATTCGTTTTCTTTGACAGGTTCCCGAATTTTACTGAAAATAAGGACGAGCTCCCATAGCTAATAATGACACGAACACCTTCGGGTAGCACTTTCTTTGTGAAAAAATCTAATAATCTTTAAGTCTACAACGTAATCTTTCCCTAGACCCCCTTTTGGTTTTTTCAGATTCTTTCATTCATTGTTGCACGATTCTTTACAGACCCAATATAGGTCCAAAAACTGAGTCTTGGTCCATATCCATCTCAAAAACATAGAAAGCAAAACAAACTCGTGCCTAACAACAGATACTTTTTCTCCAACTGCTACCCAGTTCTAGAAAAGCGTGAGAACTGACACTGTAATGGAAATTTTTTAAGGAGCATTATCATTAGAAGGTTTACATAAAATAGGCCTGCGTAAAAGGCACACCTTTTTAGTCACCAAAACTCAATCGTAGCCTTATGCTAGTGTCTGGTAATCAATTCGTTTGCAGTAAACTGGAAGGATCTTCCTGTAAAACGTACCTCTCTGTCTCCTTTGCTCGAGTTCGTGTTGTTTCCAACAAAACATCCCATGCCTCGTGCTCGTTTCCCAACCTGTAAAATAACAACTCAGGGTCACAAAAATATGAACACAATCCCCACCTTAAGGTGGTGATTCCCTTTGGTCACATAAAGTTGGCACCATTATAACTCATTCATTACTTGGAGTTAAGAAGCCATTTTTATATCAAAATGTAGCTTGACATTTTCTCTTTTTAATGAGTACAATGAATCTAAGTTTGGCTTTCCAAAATGTTTTTCCTGTATTCAATTTTCAACATAGAACAAACCGTTAGCAGCAAATGTTAATTTAACACTTAACTTAAATTTTTTAATTAACTTAAAACTTAAAAATTTTCTAAAATTTGCAAATCTTTACATGTTAAACATGCAATATTTTGAAATTATAATTTGGCACACAGTTTTGCAAAATGTTGATATTTTTCGCTGCAGGCGTACTAAAAACAACTCGCTCTTTCGAATGGTGCAGTCAAAATTGTTCTGGCACTCTTCTAGCAAAATATCAGGATAGGTTTTCTTTTCCCGCATATGGGTTTTCCTTTCCCGCATCTGTTTGGTCGAAAATTCCTGACTAACGGTAAGAGCTAGAAAGGCCATTTAGAGCTCATTTTGAAGCCTTTCGCAAGGCCTCATATCGGTAGAATTTTGATTTGTACTTACATTAAGAGCTTCGTCTAAAAATCTGAAATTTGGGTTTTTATTTCCCGCCGCGCTGTACAATCCGCATGTGCGTATATGAGAATGGTAGAATTTCATGCATCAAGTGTTTAAGGTGGTGATTCCCTTTGGTCACATAAAGTTTGCACCATTATAACTCATTCATTACTTGGAGTTAAGAAGCCATTTTTATATCAAAATGTAGCTTGACATTTTCTCTTTTTAATGAGTACAATGAATCTAAGTTTGGCTTTCCAAAATGTTTTTCCTGTATTTAAGAAGAAGTATAATTTTTCAGATTTTTTGCAGGCTGAAGTAGATTTTTTCGCAGGACATCGGTTAGAGCATTCGATACCTCTATCATATAGCTGGGGACCCTTTTTTAGTTATTGTGATATCGCTCTTCGTTATGGAGAAATAAACTAAAATGTCTGCGCAACCTGGATTTTGCCTACTTTTCACTACTTTGGCAAGCCACTACTTCAGTTAGAAAGCAGCTATCGGGGCAACTAAAAAAGGGTCTCGGGGTATTTTTGTGTAGAACACATCTGCTAAGTGGCAACTCTCTAGCTTGCATACTAAATTCTGCACAATCGCTGGAAAAAATTTGGTCGTGTTTTTGCAAAAACTACATTTTTTGTGATAGCAGCCTAAGGGATAGCAATTGTACGATGGCCATGCCTCCGATAACTGGCCTCTGTGAGACCTTTAAATTGACACCCTTAGTTTAATTTTACGGCTTTTTAAGCTCAGGAAGTAGTGGATTATTTGATTTCTGCAGAAAGGACAAGTTTTTGACGCCAAAATAAGAAAATTGGCTATATCTCACGATAGGGAAAAGCTAGAAATTTCCTTCCAAAAGCAAAATTGGAGAGTTCAACGAGTTCTTTCGAATGGATATAGTCATTGCCATGCAGCTGCTGCCAAACTTTCAGAAATTGGCAAAAACCGCCCTGAACGCAAATGTTGAATTTTTGAAGCGCGATTGCGCAGAGGGTGTTAGAACGCTAAAACAACTTATTTTGGAAAGTTTCGTTGAATTTCATACTGGTTTACGCCTTCAATCAACAATATGTGCCCAAAAGGAATCACCACCTTAAAGCAAATGGCTGATCCTGTCAGAGTCTGCCGCTTGCTGGCCCAATCGAGCATTGGAAGTATTCTAGACAAGTTTTCTTGGCGGGCCCATTGGAGCGGCGGCTCGGAGGGCGTTTTTAGGGGACGGGCGAAGTTTTAGAAAATTTCTAAAAGTATCCTAGAAATAGAGCGCCTTTATGCATCAGCAAAAAGTTAGATTTTAGCGCAAAATGAGTAGATTTAGAGTTAAAAAGGGAAAAATCGAGAAAAATCTCCGGTGAAGAGGGAAAACTGTTGAAAAGCGAACTTCTTCTTTCAGGGCAAAATTTGGTACAAAGCGGCATCCACATTTGTGGGGGAAGGTATTTATGGGAATGATGCCCAATAGTAAAATATGCTCAGGATTCAAGTATATATCGCTCGATGTGATGTTACAGATTTAATGAGGACTCGGCCGTTAGTGACTAGGAAGACGCGAGACATATGTATCACGAGTATATATGTATTCAAAATTTGAAGAACAATTTAGTTCACTCTGCCTATGAGACAGGTCTTAGTCACGAAAATCTGGACCCGTAAGCAACCTTGTTTCCACCATGTAAACAGCGTACCTTGTACAGTAGTTTTCATATGTCTTGATTTCCCGACGAAGATGAGCTTCAGATTCACTGTCTAAAATAAATAATATACACAATATTTCGTAGTAGTCTCAAGAGTAATAACATCGGGTCAGGATCTCTGCCCTAAATGGACGGTACTGACAGTCTGGCAGAGACTGACTTATTACCTTGATTGGTTGGATCCGACAAGGTAGCCCCCCCCAAAATAAGAAATCTCTGATAAATTACCACTGAAACGCAATGAAAATTTTGTACTCTTTTGGATCGAAAATTTGATGAACCTTCCGTAAATATCTCGGTTTCACCATTCTTTCATAATTTTAATTTTGTCATTAAAATAAAACTTGCACATTTCTGAAAACCGACACTATTTTTGAGCAACCTAAGCACGTGGTTTCTATTTTGGTCTGACCAAAATGGTGAGGGCCTTAAATTTTCTTAATTACTTACTTTTTGACTTACCTTACTTGATCCTAACTTACATATATAGAGGTCGCTGCCACAACCGCTAGCTCGTACCTGTGATGGAGGCATTAGCAAGGGACCTTCTTCCTCTTGTCAGTACAGAACGGGATCTTTTGGCTGGTCGTGTTCCCCCATTCTAAAGTAAACAGATTATGAAATACAAGCGGTTTGAAACAGTCAAATATGGGCTAGAGTCCCTAATAAGGTCTTCGCATGTTTAAGAAGGTATATACTGTCGTGCAATTTTCATTACTCCAACTTCGGACACTACAAAGCTCAGTCACTTTAAGGTGGTGATTCCTTTTGGGTACATATTGTTATTTGGCGGCGTAAATCAAGATGAAATTTGATGAAACTTTCCGAAATAAGTTCTTTTAGCGTTTTAACACCCTCCGCGCAATCCCGATTCAAAAATTCGAGATTTCGGGTCAGAGTGGTTTTTCCCAATTTCTGAACGTTTGCCAGCAGCTATACAGTTATGAATATATTCATTCGAAAGAGCTCATTGAGCGTCACATTTTTGCTTTTTAAAGCAAGTTTCAACCTTTTCTCTACCGTGGGATATAGCCGATTTTCTTGTTTTGGCGTCGAAAACTTGTCATTTTTGCAGAAATCAAATAATCCAACATTTCTTGAACTATATACGAAATCCGTAAAATCAAACTAAGGGCGTCGATCTGAAGGTCTCACATGGACAAATTATCCGAAGCATGACCGTCTTCCAACTGCTATCCTGTAGGCTGCTATCATAAAAAATGTAGTTTTTGCAAAAACACGACCAATTTTTTCCAAAGATTGTGGAGCATTCACCATGCAAGCTGGAGGGCTGCTACTGAACAAGTGTGTTCTGCACAAATACACCCAGGGACGATTTTTTAGTTGCCCCGATTGCTGCTTTCTAGCTAAAGAAATCGCTTGACAAATTTAGAAAAAGTAGGCAAAATACAGGTTACCCACACATTTCAGCTTATTTCACTATAACGAAGAGCAATTTCACAATAAATAAAAAATCGTCCCCAGCTATTTGATGGAAGTATCGAATGATATAACCGATGTCTAGCGAAAAAATTTACTTGAGTCTGCAAAAATTCTGGAAAATTATACATCTTCTAAAATCTGTTAAAAATGTTTTAGAAAAGCAACATTAGTTTAGTGGCATGCATTAAAAAGAGAAAATGTCAAGCTACATTTTGATATAAAAATGGCTTCTTAACTCCAAGTAATGAATGAGTAAATAATGGTGCAAACTTTATATATGTGACCAAAGGGAATCACCACCTTAAACACTTGATGCATGAAATTCTACCATTCTCATATACGCACATGCGGATTGTACAGCGCGGCGGGAAATAAAAACCCAAATTTCAGATTTTTAGACGAAGCTCTTAATGTAAGTACAAATCAAAATTCTACCGATATGAGGCCTTGCGAAAGGCTTCAAAATGAGCTCTAAATGGCCTTTCTAGCTCTTACCGTTAGTCAGGAATTTTCGACCAAACAGATGCGGGAAAGGAAAACCCATATGCGGGAAAAGAAAACCTATCCTGATATTTTGCTAGAAGAGTGCCAGAACAATTTTGACTGCACCATTCGAAAGAGCGAGTTGTTTTTAGTACGCCTGCATCGAAAAATATCAACATTTTGCAAAACTGTGTGCCAAATTATAATTTCAAAATATTGCATGTTTAACATGTAAAGATTTGCAAATTTTAGAAAATTTTTAAGTTTTAAGTTAATTAAAAAATTTAAGTTAAGTGTTAAATTAACATTTGCTGCTAACGGTTTGTTCTATGTTGAAAATTGGGTTTTCTTTTCCCGCCGAACGAAGGTAACCCGCAGGTCGCATCACAGGCACTAGAGCCAAATTGCATACACCATCGTGAAGTTCCAGACATGTGACCGTGTGGCCGAATGGCTAAGGCGTTGAACTCAGGATCGAAAGGTCCGAGGTTCGATTCCCACCTTAGCCATAATGACGTTATATTGTTTCCTTGAGCAAGAACGCCGGTCGGATGAGGCGTTAATTTGGTGGGGCCGTGTGCTGCCTTGCTGGGGGTAGTGCACGCTAAAGACCCCTTAATCCACTTATCGTCAAGACTAGGGCGCTAAGTTCCGGTGGAAGGTACCCCCCTCGGGATATACCAGCACTTTTGCAATATGGTCCGCCTACCTCCTGCAAAGGAGTGCTGGATGCAAACGAGTCATGTACCCAAAATGGATCACACAACTTTCCGGGTTTGTCTCTGATCCCACCCCATCTGCGCATGGGGCTTGGAGTGTCGAAAGATGCTGTGTTCCTCTACCTTGCGTATGAGCAGTGAATGCATGTCTTGCTACCGGAGCCGAAAGGCCAAGAAAGTATCTGCTCCAGCTTCCCATTGTGGGACAGCATTCAGGCGACGAAGCGAGAGTCATACTAGTACCAAAAATGCCCTAAACGGGCATGGGTTCCGGGTAGAATAGGGAAAGAAGGCTGAAGCGGAAAAATGCCAATAGATTAGTGCAGATTGATGTCTAGCCAGCGCCTAAAATGATTGAAACCAGCTTCTTGGTGCAGAATAGGGAATCTAATCAGCGCGTAAAATGATTGAAACCAGCTGTTTGGTGCAGAATAGGGAATCTAATCAGCGCGTAAAATGATTGAAACCAGCTGCTTGGTGCAGAATAGGGAATCTAGCCAGCGCTTAAAATGATTGAAACCAGCTTTTTGGTGCAGAATAGGGAATCTAGTCAGCGCCTAAAATGATTGAAACCAGCGTCTGGGGTAGAATAGGCGCCTCTCTCCATCCACCCTATTCGCGTGAAGTGCTCAGATACTCAATCACAATGGCATGAGTATAATGCGTATATTGGTATGAGATGGCTTACGAGATAAATTATCAGCCGAGATGATAAAATAATCAATATTCAAGACTACATAACTCATTCCGCACAAAGAGCTGAACTAAACAATGTGACGGTGCAATGCAATGTAGTCTTCGGTGTACTGAATGCAATGGATATGAACAATCGTTATGCCAAACAGAATCAATCAACCGCGTACTTAAAATAATGTGCCTAAACACAATATATGCTGTACGTATATCAATTCTCCACCACGACAGCGTAGTACACGTGAACGTTCATAGATTGCAACATGATAAATTTTGTTCAACCTCAATTGCTCACATCATCAGTACATACTAAGGTTAGCATAATGCGTATTTCATGCATTCAGCTGTACGCAGATGTGTGAAGGACTGTTGATTCCTGACATTGTTCGTGACAACGCATCATCCCTTCACCTAAAGCAAACTGATTTTTTAATACTCCACGAGGAACTGCTGATGCACACTAACACGCTCACACCACACACACACACTCACACGTAAATACAAGCAAATGTCAAGTGCTTATTTGCTGAGTTCATTCCACGAGAATTCTTCGAGTTCACGCGAATAGGGTGGATGGAGAGAGGCGCCTATTCTACCCCAGACGCTGGTTTCAATCATTTTAGGCGCTGACTAGATTCCCTATTCTGCACCAAAAAGCTGGTTTCAATCATTTTAAGCGCTGGCTAGATTCCCTATTCTGCACCAAGCAGCTGGTTTCAATCATTTTACGCGCTGATTAGATTCCCTATTCTGCACCAAGAAGCTGGTTTCAATCATTTTAGGCGCTGGCTAGACATCAATCTGCACTAATCTATTGGCATTTTTCCGCTTCAGCCTTCTTTCCCTATTCTACCCGGAACCCATGCCCGTTTAGGGCATTTTTGGTACTAGTTTCTTGCATTTTTCCGCTGTAGAGCACTGATTAAAGAAAGTGTCGCTACTTGGTGATATATGTATAACGGAGTGGGGGGAAGCGGCGCCGCGTGAGGTAGGATAGAAATCAAAATAGCAGCCTATTGTATTAGCAAAAATATTAGCAAAATTGAGCAATGAAAACGCGAGTGTTCGACGCAATTTACTGAATGGCTGAAGATGTGCGGGGGGACACGCGGCGCCGCGCGTGGGGACGTAAATAGAAACGCGCGTAGAAACCTACAATTGTAAATTGCAGGCCCTTTTATTCGAATTTGAGAACGCAAATGTTTGTTTAACGCAATTTGCTAGCGGTTGTCGATGTGGGTTGGGGGGCGGGCAGCGGGATAGCGGTGGGATACATAGGATAGAAATTTACATAAATAGCAGACTTGTTTATTAGCACTGCTTATGCAGATGTGAGCCCGCAAAAGTGTGTATTTAACGCAATTGTCTGAATGGCT
>JASAND010022613.1:0-10616 GCA_030248195.1 Trissonchulus latispiculum | reverse complement strand
TGTACTTCGTTCAGTTACGTATTGCTAATGAATTGGAGCTTGTAAGATTCTGGGACCGGTCTCGCATTTTGGAGAGTCAAAAAATGGTCATCTTCGAAAATTAATTTTTTTCAGAATTACTGCTAAATTTTACGGGCAATTTTTAGTTTACGTATACTCAATCGATACACAATCTAATTTCACATTTTATCAATGCCAAATAGCTGGAGCTCGTTGCTTAAAACTCAAATATGGCCAAAAAACATTTTGCCGACACTGCGATTATTTTATTTGAACATCGATTTCAGAAAACTACCAACCCAGTGGATCCGCGTAATTTTCGGCATGTCGAAAATTTACACTATTGCGGAGGGACTTGGTTTCTTGGTTTGAGCTGAGCCTTCTCCAGTTGCGAGAAAATTCTATCAAAAGTTTCGAAACTTCGTGTCATGAAATTTGCAGGAATTTCTGGAGCATTAAGATCTGCTGAGCCAAATTCAAAGAAGTAAGATATGTCCTTCATATCAAGGCACAAATAGAAATTTTTGGCCGATTCCCCGATTTTCGAGAAATCGGTGTTCAAAAATTGATAATCAACAATTGGCCGGTATGTCCGAAAATTTCCTGGGAATTTTGATTATTTCGGTAACCGATGCAAATGTCATCATTATATATAGGCTTTAAAAACATGTAAAACTTTTCCAACTCAAAAATTGCGGAAAAGTTATTAGCGTTTCCGAAAATCGCTAATCAAAACGGTGCCACCACCAAAAGAACAGACTGGCTTACTAAACTAGTTTTTAAATAGTAGTAAAGAAATCGTATAGTATATAGGCATTAAAAGCTTCAAACCAATCTCTTTACAACTTCAAATATTGGGCAAGTTACTACATTTAAAACACAGCACATGAGGAAATAACCACCTACGAGTCCCTTTTAGTAGCTGCAGTTTTTATTTTGCTGCTTTTTTATCTAATTTTTTATCTAAAGTTGTTACGTGAGAAAGTTCAGAAAAGTATTCGGGTTGCGCGAACATTTTAACAAGTAATAAAAGTGCTCCTCCGGAGCATGAAAAAGTAATATGGGTAGTGGTGAGGTTGTAAAATCAAGAGAGGACTAGTCTTAAAAATGTTTAATATGGGGCTAGGTTCAAAAAAAGAAGAGGACTAGGTTGTGGGCGAATTAATATGGGCGCAGCTTCGCCGAGCAACCCATATTCGCGGACTGAAACAGTTATATATTTTTATACGTACCAGTATTCAGATTTAGTTACGGTACGTAAATAATATACGACTATGATAAACGAGTTTTAGTGGAAGCAAACGTTTCTTTCGATAAACTCTTAATATTTATCTACTGAGCGTTTTAACCACTTATAAGAAAAGTATATAACAATAACCTCAGGATCAGGACACTCTCCGACGATCTTCTATTTCTATTCAACCGTTAGCGCTACAATCATAGCCTTGGTTTTTTCTCGTTGCTTGTCGTAGTCCAGCACAACCAAATTATATACTATATAGTTTACGTATATATAACTGCTGGAATTGTAATTACTGACTGACATTAATTGCTTTGTATATGGCAATCGCCAAGGCGAAGCGTGAAAGCCCGCGAATATGGGTTGCTCGGCGAAGCTGCGCCCATATTAATTCGCCCACAACCTAGTCCTCTTCTTTTTTTGAACCTAGCCCCATATTAAACATTTTTAAGACTAGTCCTCTCTTGATTTTACAACCTCACCACTACCCATATTACTTTTTCATGCTCCGGAGGAGCACTTTTATTACTTGTCCTTCTGTCATTTTAAAGGTTCCCTTTCCAGCAGTGGGCTAAAGCAGATAAGGAGCTTGAACAATGCAATAGGCAGGTCAAATGTGAGCAAATGGGCTTTCATTTGATACCAAACTTGACCACTTTTGAAGACTTTCATTTTTGACCCACACCGGACCCACAGTGGGTGGGGCACCCATCCAGAGGTCGGTGGGGCCACTTTTTGTGGGTGGCATAGTGACAAAAGTTGATCGCCTCGCCAAGGGCTTTCATTTGATACCAAACTTGACCACTTTTGAAGACTTTCATTTTGGACCCACACCGGACCCACAGTGGGTGGGGCACCCGCCCACAGGTCGGTGTGGCCACTTTTTGTGGGTGGCATAATGACAAAAGTTGATCGCCTCGCCAAGGGCTTTCATTTGATACCAAACTTGACCACTTTTGAAGACTTTCATTTTTGACCCACACCGGACCCACAGTGGGTGGGGCACCCACCCACAGGTCGGTGGGGCCACTTTTTGTGGGTGGCATAATGACAAAAGTTGATCGCCTCGCCAAGGGCTTTCATTTGATACCAAACTTGACCACTTTTGAAGACTTTCATTTTTGACCCACACCGGACCCACAGTGGGTGGGGCACCCACCCACAGGTCGGTGGAGCCACTTTTTGTGGGTGGCATAATGACAAAAGTTGATCGCCTCGCCAAGGGCTTTCATTTGATACCAAACTTGACCACTTTTTGAAGACTTTCATTTTTGACCCCCACCGGACCCACAGTGGGTGGGGCACCCACCCACAGGTCGGTGGGGCCACTTTTTGTGGGTGGCATAATGACAAAAGTTGATCGCCTCGCCAAGGGCTTTCATTTGATACCAAACTTGACCACTTTTGAAGACTTTCATTTTTGACCCACACCGGACCCACTGTGGGTGGGCGCTGTGGGTCAGGGGTCACATCCACCGACCTCAGCAGTATGCTCATCGTTTTCAGCGACCCCGATTTACTATATATGGGTACCACCCCAAGGCCGAAAAACGCCATTTTTAGTGACTTTTAGGCCATTTCTAGTAAAAGTGGGACTTAGAAACTTTTCGTCAAAACAGGTGAAAAAATGCAAAGTTTGGGCCCATCTCCTGAAAGGCACTGAGTGAAATTAAAAAAATCTCCCTCGTTACATTTCGCGCATAGTCAGAAATATTCATATAAAACAAACCAAACCGATCCAGCTGCTAGCCTGTGAAAAAAAGTCGAGCACAACCGAAGTACCAAAATAGCGAAAGTCCGACTTTGGGACCTTGGCACAGAGCTAAAATTGACAGTGTGCCAAAATGACCAAAAAATGGTTGCATGGGAGGACCCTGCCTACCAACATATAATAGTAGTATAGGACCAAAATGCCCATATCGTTCCAACACTGCGCTGACATAAGCACTTCCGAAAAGCGTTATTAACCGAGAAAAAAAACAAACGCACGGTAACTCCCGCCTAGTGCAAAATTTCGAAGTTCGGAATTTTAACCAAAAGTATGGTGGTACTTGTAGTACTACTCGAGTGCTTTACGATGGTAACATTTTTACCCCTCCCGGGCCTCTAATTAGCTGGCACCAGGCCAACACTGTCTCCAGGGGGCCGCGCAGACGCCTTTATACCCATATTATGTAGGGGCGCTATCGCGCCCCTACATAATATTTGATTTTCTAAAAGGAAGAGCTATTACGACAATCTTCAGCTGTTTGATAAAAGTATCGAGTCATAAAATTGATGCCCCACCAAAAAATTACTTCAGTCGGCAAAAAATTTGAAAAGTTATACTCGTTTTACAATTACCTAAGAAAATTCTAGAAAACCAAAATATGTTCCATTGTAGCCATTAACAAGAGGAAATATTAAGCTACATTATGATATAAAAATGATTGCCTAACTCCATATAATGAATGAGCAATGAAGGTTTAAAGTTGATGTCTTCAAACTAAATCAGTCAGTACTTTGATGTTTAATCCATTTAATCCCCGCAACTAACAAGGATTAAACTTTAATGATTTTGAACTGTTTTTTAAGTGACGGATTAAACGGATTAAACTTAATCATTTTATGAAAAGGCTGCGGATTAAAGTTTAATCCGTGAGGTTTTTAATCCGTCCCGATTTTATGAATACGTCACGGATTAAAGTTTAATCCGTCGGTATTTTATGAAAAGGTTTTCGGCCAACGGATTAAACCAGTCCGTTTAAGTCACGGATTAAACTTTAATCCATTTAATCCGTGAGCGTATTCATAAAATGGTTAAAGTTTTAAGTTAATCCGTTTAATCATTTTATGAAAAGGCCCCAAGTTTGAGTGCTAGAATCTAACTGTTGCGTAGAGTTTTGAGTTTGAAGTTTCTGAGATTTCACTGACGTACCTAAGATTGACGTGCACCTCTTTCATGAGTAAGAGCAGTTTGAGCTAGTTGCGCCTAAGACAGTTTTCCAGTTTTACCTTCTGATAAGGTCTGTAGTAATTTTGCCTTCTGATAAGGCCTGTTGTAGTATTGCCTTCTGATTGATGCCGGTATCTGTCCTACGCTGCGGGTGTAGTGACCTGAGATTAGGGACCTGCGGGTGTCCCCACTGTTCTGAGATTATTTGTTCCAGTGTATCGAGTTTGAATTTTAATTTTCGATAGAGCTTTATAAGAAAGTCAGTGCGCACAGCCGATGATACAAGGATGATAGAAAGGTCGTCAGTTCAATAAGCCGTTCACTTAAGTTTTGCTGCGAATGACAGAATCAAACTCCGAGCAATTTGAAGCAGAATTTTGCTGTATACCTGCGTCACTTGAGTTTTTCGCGAAATAAGTTGAATTGAGTGAGACTGTAGAAATAAATAAATCTAGCAACTGAATTCTCGGAACCGTTAGTGTTTACAAAATTGTAGCTATGAACAGGAAGTACACGTTTTACAGTCAGAGCCGCAGCCCGATAACTGAATGACAGCATTTTAGTAATTAATGTTAAGGCAGATTAATTCAGAAATGACAGCTTACAGAGATCAGATTTGATAGCAGGAGCCGCAATTTGATCAAATTCCAAGATTAACAGTCGAGAATAAGTTTAGACCAGTTTTAATAAATGATTTCAAGTTTGAATACAGTAGCAATGTATTATTCTCAGAACTTGGACTCAGAAAATAAGTGGTAAAGGGCCCATACTACTTCTTTGCTGATGCAATAAGATTTCAGAAAATTTTAAACTGTATTCTTACTTGTTGCAATTGCGAAGACTGAATTTGAGTGAGCAAACTAGAATCTGATTCAAAAATATTAATTGGCAAGCTAAGAAGACTTTATAAATTCAGCAAAGCGTTTGCAGGGCAATTATTGTCTTAATGTGAAGTAACAAAAGTTAGCGCTCGGATTATGGTAGCTTTGACTGAAACTAACTAAGTTCAAATCGATAATTTTTGAATGACTATATAGCTTAAATTTTGAACTTTGAAGTTATTGTGAGTCAGTTCGAAAATGAGAATCTGAATTTTTAAACAGAGAGACTGGTTAGTTGAGCAGAGATTCAGGAATGCTTGAATAATTTAGAAACTCGAAGATTTAATAACAAATAGTTAGTTGTCATTAATTAGATATGCAAAGATAGGACTGCGCAAATTTTGTGCAACAGCCTAATTTTCGCATAGGGAAATTTGAATACAATACATATTACGCATGAGGCAAGTTTATCCGCAGAATTTAGTATTAACCAGTTAAGTTGAGAGATGATTTTGCGCAGTGCGTTAATTTTCCAGTAGAAAGAGAATTTACAGTAAGATCCCTGGCAAGGATTTCCAGGTTCATCCTTGGCCAACTATCCTTTTCAGGCAGTCTTACAGTAAGAAGAGTGAATAAATGCAGAATAATTTGGGAAATTTGAAGTGGATGTGATTGTAGTATCATAGCCATGATTCATAGGGGTCGCGGTAGCGAAGCGACCCCATAATATGAGTCAAAACGCCCGAATGACTGCTTTCAGAGGCGCTGCGCAGATGCTGCGCAGATTCCTGCGCAAATCCTGCGCAAATTTTGTGCGCAAAAGAAAGTCCGTATCGAGTTTAGTATAATTGGAAAATTTCATCCCCCTAACACTTACCGTTAAAAAGTTGCACCCGCCGGCAGTTATGCTGGCGATGTTTTTTTTTCCGGTGTCTCCGTTTTACCCTCGTATGTCACGATTTTGTAGCCTCTTTCACAGAATGTAGCGAAGTTCAGACACCTATTGCGGTATATCAATATATATAGGTTACTGACTTTCGATATATGTGGTCGCCGCCGCGCCACAGTGCGCCGGGGCGCCACAATGGCGCCACAAAGTCGGCTCAGAACATCGAAATGGCCAAAAGTATGCCTGGGATTAGCTTCTTTCCAGCTCTTTGTGCAAATACAAACCAGACAAGTTATATATGGTTGATAAGGACATATATCCGGATTATGACGTTTGAAGTCGGATTTTTGATATGTTGCGCCACAGCGCCACAGTGGCCCGCCAAAGTTGGTGAATGTTGGGTCCGACTTTGAACTTAGTTTTTTCGCTTATTTTTCAAGATAGACTTCTCAAATCTTGCATATAAATGTTTTTTGGGACGGAGACTCGATTCCCGCTATCAGTTTTGCTGCCCGATTCACCC
This sequence comes from Trissonchulus latispiculum, assembly GCA_030248195.1. Classification (NCBI taxonomy): domain Eukaryota; kingdom Metazoa; phylum Nematoda; class Enoplea; order Enoplida; family Ironidae; genus Trissonchulus; species Trissonchulus latispiculum. The sequence goes on along the minus strand of JASAND010022613.1, from coordinate 4,208 downwards.
AGTTTGCTGGGCTGGTTCCACTTGACCGTCTGAGGGGTCAGGTCGGTAACCGCTTCCGGGAGGTCAATAGTAGGCTTTACTTGGCCTCTCAAAACTTTGTCTATAGGGGTTTTCTGATGCGACCAGCTTATTCCCGATTTCCATTTTGCCGTCCGACCAACCTATCTTGCTGAGCAGGTTCCATTTGCCATCTGGAGGGTCAGGTAGGTGGGAGGTCATGTGGTCAAAAATTTTCAAAGTGGTCAAATTTGGTATCAAATGAAAGCCCTAAGCGAGCTGAGCAGCTTTTCTCATAAGAGTGCATGCTCAAAGTGGCTGTAGAGTGCTGTGCTGAGGTATGGGTGGGGTTTTAGCCGGTTTTGGGTCGAAAATAAAAATTTTCGAAAGTGGTCAAATTTGGTACCAAATCAAAGCCCCAAGTAAGGTGAGCAGCTTTTCTCATAAAAGTGCATGCTCAAAGTGGCTGTAGAGTGCTGTACTGGGGTAGAGGTGGGGTCTTAGCCGATTTTGGGTCGAAAATAAAAATTTTCGAAGGTCAAATTTGGTACCAAATGAAAGCCCCAAGTGAGCTGAGCAGCTTTTCTCATAAAAGTGCATGCTCAAAGTGGCTGTAGAGTGCTGTGCTGAGGTATGGGTGGGGATCTTAGGCGATTTTGGGTCGAAAATGAAAATTTTCAAAAGTGGTCACAAATTTGGTACCAAATGAAAGCCTCGTGTGAGCTGAGCAGCTTTTCTCATAAAAGTGCATGCTCAGAGTGGCTGTAGAGTGCTGTGGTGGGGTAGGGGTTGGAGGAAAACTAGGCCTTTATCATAGAACCACTTACCCTAACTTGCTGTGGAGCGGTCTGGTGTGAGGGCTGGGTTTACTTTAGGCAAAAATAAGTGGGGGGGGAGTGGGGGGGACGCCCCCCCACTAGTGTGGTGGGGGGATAAAATGGGAGGAATAAAATGAGCCAAAAATGCTAAAAATGCTGTATAAATAGCCTGTTTTCCACATACACTGCTATAACTATGCTTAAAAGTGCTCAAAAATTAAGTTTTAGCACCAAAAAAGGAGATTTTTCATCAAAAATTTCCGGCGAAGCCGGAAAATTTTTGTAAATTTTGACCAAAAATCCTTAAAATTTGGGATTTTCTGGGCACCCTATAGTGAGTGGGGGGGGAAGCCCAAAAAAGTGGGGGAGGTGCTCGAGTGGGGGGGCGCCCTCCCGCCCCCCCCCCCCTCCAGTAAAATAAACCCAGGAGGGGTGTCAGGGTGGAACTGAGCCAATTTGCCATAGAACCACACACGTGAGTCAGAGTATTTAATGCGTATATAATGCTTAATGATTCTTTAACGCTTTTATGTCAACGACATGTAAAAAGTGGATAAACAAGAAATAAAAATGCTCCTAAAGAGCAAAGAAAGGAATATGAGTCAACATGGAACATGTAAAATGCTAAATATTGTCGGCTGTAAATTAAGAATAGACAAGCATGTAAAATGCTAATATGAGTCTGGTGAGGTTGGAATGTGCAGAAGACAAGTTTGTACACGCACCAATATGAGTGCATGCCAAATAGACTCATATTGGCATGCCGTAAAAAACAATAATGCATGCATCCATTGCGAAATTCTAACGGATATATATATTTCTACGCAGGAGTAGTTAAGACGAATAAGTAGCGTTATTGACGTCACGTCACATGGATATCTCAACCATGGTCAACATTGTCAACTTTTCTCCTTAGGAAACTGTTAAACCGCTGTTAATAGTCAACAATGCGCCGACGGGCGGATATATATATTACATTTTTAATAAGCGTTTGTATAACTCATGTATTCAGAGACTCAAAGTTAAATCGGATGTTAACTTTCGTGACAATATACGTATATACGTGCGTAACCTGTGGAACATCCTGCCATCCACCCTAAAACTACCCTGTCTCGTCGTGCTGACATTACGTGAGTGATATATAACCGAAATTCGCAACCACTTGCCTTCAGAATACTAATAATGCCAATATGAGTCTATTTGGCATGCACTCATATTGGTGCGTGTACAAACTTGTCTTCTGCACTTTCCAACCTCACCAGACTCATATTAGCATTTTACATGCTTGTCTTATTCTTAATTTACAACCGACAATATTTAGCATTTTACATGTTCCATGTTGACTCATATTCCTTTCTTTTGCTCTTTAGGAGCATTTTTATTTCTTGTTTATATATATGTTTTCTTAGTTAGCAAAGGTCCTTCTCATGCAGTGCTTGTATTATCTTTGTACTGTTTCAACGACTAAAAAATTGAACTTCGATTGCTTTTATATATATACTTGGTAATTTCGAAGAAATTTTAAACCAATTTTATAGCTATAACAGTTATAACCTTGCCCTCTGCTTATTGTAGATATAAATTATTCCAAGCGTGAAACCACGCTCTGCTACCAAATGTCACGAGGCGTTGAGGTCCTTCAAAAGTTCTGTTTGTGGAAGCGTGAAAATCTGGTCCGTCTAGGCCTTATGACGGTTAGGGTTGTGGATCGTTGCTCGTCTTAGGCATCAGTGAATACTAGGCTTTTACTATGAAGCAGAGGGCAAGGTTATAACAAAGACAAGTTCAGAGTTCTGTTCACGGGTACAGACAAAGGCAAGGCAACGAGCAACCAGGAACAGCAGACAGCCCAACAGCCACAATTACTCAAAACACAGACTTTTATAGTTCTAGTAGCTCCGCCTCTCACGTGTTACCGTATCCCGCTTTTCTAATGACGCCTTGTCAAAAAGTCGAAAGCTCTTTCCATCAAAAAGCGTAAAAACTAAGGCGGTCTCTTTTAAGCCTTTCTCTGCCGAAGCTTTGACTCACACTTTTAGGCTTGTTCCGTAATATTAACGGAAACGTAAAAACCCGAAAATTGGAGCAGAATGTTAATCAACTCTCAGGCATAAACTGTAATTCCAAGAACTATCAAACTCACGACTATTTCCAAAATTCACCAACCAATAGCAAAACATCAGCACAACCCTCGCTTTTACGTAGAGAACTGCTTCAGCCTGCCTTCGAGAACTACCATAAGACCCATGAAAGAAAGTTAAGTCCTACTATAAGAACACTGTTTTTTTGTGTTTTTTATTGTGTTTTCGCACTTTTTTTAAAAAGCACACAAAATTTTAAAAAACACTAAAAAGCACACTCACATTTTCACCTGAAGGAGCGAATTTTTATTAATTTTAAGCCTAATTTTTAAGTTTTTCCAAAAAAATTTTGCGCCTTTCGGCGCAAGTATCCGCTATACATATATCTATGTTCTTACTTCTGTTTGTTTTCGTCTGGGCATTAGTTTTTGTGTAGCCTTCATTATTCTAAGCAACGGTGTCATTAGAGACTGTATAGGCAAATTATTCTATGAAATTACGTTTCCAAATTCTGGAAATGACTGGAATAAAATAAACTGTTGAAAAGTAAAAGGTTTGAAGGATTTCAGACAAAAATTTTAACATTTTTCAAAAAATTCTCAACGTCTGAGGGGCTCCGCCCCCCCCAGGCCCCCCTTGTAGCACAAAACATGACGTCATCAATGCAAATATTTAACGTTCAGAACATTGAAATATCGTTTATGAAGACTGAGCATGCAATATATGCTTTGTTCTTTGTCTGTAACACGCGAAAAATGCTAAATATAGTTTAAAATGCTAAAAACGTGTTAATACTGCGAAAAGCGAATTTCAGGAAAAACACAATTTTTAAAAAAAAACACACATTTTCTTAAAAACACACTAAAAAGCACAGGTAAAATTTCGAAAAAACCCTGTATAAGAAGGTTGGGACTTAGAATAATTCAAAGGAAAGACTTTAGGTACGCATTCTTTCAGGTAGAATTAAATTTTGAATAATTTTGATACGTAGGAATTAATTTTATCGCGAGATATACGTAGTCGATTTTCCTATTTTGGCGTTGAAAACTTGTCATTTTTGCAGAAATCAAAGAATCCGCTACTTCTTGAGCTACGCAAGCCGTAAAATTAAACTAAGGGTGTCTATTTGAAGATCTCATCAAGGCCGATTATCCATGACATTATAATCTTCTAACTGCCATCTTGTACGCTGCTATCATAAAAAATGTAGTTTTTGCTAAAACATGTGTAATGAAGTTGCTAGTCTCCAGAGACAGAAAACGCTCTGCTCTCCGGTCTAGTGACAGAAAACGCTCTGCACTTGATTACACGG
>JASAND010022612.1:0-26146 GCA_030248195.1 Trissonchulus latispiculum | reverse complement strand
TTGAAAGTGTAAACATTTCTGAATTTTTAATAGTATTTAAATATATAAAGAGTGCATTATTTGTTTTACAAAAAACCGTAAAAGTTTTTGTTCATGCAGCAACTTTAATGGCAATAAGAAGACATCAAACCCATTGAACCCTGCCTGAAAAGTATGACTGGGATAAAGTTCTAACTCCTACTAACTTCAAAATTAAAAATATACTTGTACTTAGAATAGAATAATTATAAGATATTTCAATATTTCCTACATAAGTGCCAAAAGTTGTGGATCAACGCAAATAACTGTGAGCAGACTGAGCACCCTGAACTGCCCAGAGATGCCCGAGTGAGCGAAGCCGAGCGAGAGAATTAACTTGAACGGCCAGCTGGGAAGGTACTCGCTATATAGACTCGGGTCGGATTATTTCTTCGTATTATTAGTTCGCATTATTGAGATTTAAATCATTATTTCTCCTTCCGGGCTACCCAACCTGAGCAGGAGACACGAAGCGATCACGAACCCTACCTAAGCCCTGAGGCTAGGTCCTAGACCAATCGTAATGATCTGATCCGGACGTTTCAAAGCCTTTGCGTACTAACAAAGACAAACAAATGCAACTAAACGGACTATACAGTGATGTAACAGTATTCAGCTATTGCTAACTGACAGTGTGTGTCAAAGTGTGTCAATGTGTCAATGAAAGAATCAGTATTGCCCAAGCAATTAGATTCACTCAGGTCTGAAACATGGAGCAGATAAATCCTAAATGTTACACAATATTCTTGAACATTAATGTGGTCAGTGGTGGGCACCTTCAAAAGGAATTTTGCAGGAACGGCAGGACTTTCTGCAGCTTTGCACAAAAGTGTTTCAATGACTTGCCAGATTAGCTTTTCGTACTGTCTACAAGAGTATGTTGTGCGTTTTCTAGCGGGATTCAAGGAGAACATACTACATGAAATTGCTGCCGTTTCTAGTGACATCCAATTCCTGCAGCATTAATGTAGTTCCTGCCGTTTTTCTTATTTTTCGAAATGATGACCTGTACCTAATATGAGTAGGTGAGACGACAGTGCTCCGCAATTTGGGCAAGCGACAGCAGCAGTCGCTGAACGGCTTAGAGCCTTTTCGCGCTGCGAGTTAAAATTGACTCAATCTTTTTTCACAGGTCAAAGCAGTTAATCAATACATTTTAGCTCGACTAAATCAGTTTAAAAAATTTTAACTCTACTCTTTTAATTCGCGAGCGAAAAGACCATTGAAATATTCCTCCCGTTTACCACTCTCACCACCAGTTATTCAAAAATTAAAAACCTAAAATCTAACATTTAACTGCGTTTAAAAGGCTTTGGCCTTTCAACAACTTTGACCCAACACAGGCAGGACCTACTGAACTAACGCAGCCAAAATCTATTAGGCCGGCAAGTTCGGATAGCTCTCGGCAAGATTTAACTCTAAGGAAGTGACAGGGCCGCAGAGAGTTGCCTATAAATATTAAAATAAGCTGGTCATATCTGGTTATGATTACCGGGAGACAAACATATTTATCTTGGCACAAAGCACCAAGTACAAATAGGACATGTCTCTAAAGGTGTTCCAAGTTTCATGCTAACTAGACTGAGAGACCAGAAAACATTGGATATCTAAGCCTAAAGAAAGAAGTTAGGAAAAACAAATAGGGTTGGCTCTAAAAGATAGCTTTCTTTAGCAGTTCAAAAGCAATTCCTACTGTGCTGGTGCTTACTAAAGACAGAAATGCTTGTTTTAAAAAAATAACAGTAGGGATAATATTTTTAACTTCTCTCGGTTGCTCTGTAACAGCTCTTTGCAAATTTTGTTAAAAAACATGAACCCTAAAAGTTAAAACTAAGAATTTAGGTACAAACCCGAAAGCAGAACCTTACTGTCACATACCAACGGCGCTGAAAAGGTTAGAAATAAAAAGACTATGGACACAATAATAGAAAAATAAACTCAATTCCTATGTTAACAACATCATTGAAATGCTGTTACTACGGACTCAACTGTCACACTATTCTTATACCTAAGGAAGTTATTAAAGTTAGCACTGACGTTATCACCATAATATAGCTAAAAACTTTGGTTACGGTTTAACCTAGCCTTAAAGCTTGGTGACGAAATTTGTTTAATCATACTTAATAATAATCTTAATAAGCCAATCTTATCATAATTCAGCTAAGAAGACGTACAAGACAAACTATTGCCGGAGAATATTTCCTGACCAGGTATAAGACTATTAGGTATGAGAAGCTTTCAGGTAACCCCGAGATACGCATTGTTAACAATAAATAGGTTACAGACTAACACACACGCATAAAACTCGTTAGGTATTGGCTGGGTGGGAGAATGACGAACAGAAGGAATCTTCGTCGAATTCATTAACTGTAAGATTTTTGTAATGAAGTTGCTTTGATCTAAATTAGAAAATCGCTTTCTCTTTCGTCCTAGTTCAGCCTAGTCGGTTAGGGCTCTGTAGCAACTCAATCCTTTACACGGAGGGTCAGCACGTCTGCTAGGATTAGCAAACTTAGACACAGGATGCCCAAAAGGTGGTTTGTCCAGAAATGGGTATCCTTGTAGCCAACCCGGATGGGGTCCTGGTTGTGAGTTCGTTTGATGGATAGGGATGGAGAAGTAGAGACAGGCGGGGTCGATGCCTGTCTTTCTTGAAACTTGATTAATATCAGTTCACAACAGTGAGTTCTGATATATATCTTGATAGACTGATCAAGATATACTGACGGATGATTCTTCTTGGTTTCCTTTGATGATCAGGGATCGGGATCTAAAACTCTAGATCCTTCACTTACTTGCGTAGGGGAAGAGGTTGATCCTGATCCAATGGCTTTGTCCAGTGTATGTGTGCACCCTAGGTCAAACACTTGCTGAGGCACACTTGAATTTATTAAGAATTAATGTAATTCTCAACAATTACAATGATTAACGACTACAATGGTTATATAAAGAATAATAATAATAATAATAATAAACACTGTAATTATGATACTATAGGCAATAGAATAAATGAATCTACAGGGTACAATTCTAACGATACAGAACACAGATTATAGGGTTGCCAGAGTTGCCAGTTCCAAACATAAACGTTTGATTGTTTTAAATTGCGGGACAAGACTTTAGATTATGACTACTCACTATTACTTCTTCTTCTTCTTCTCTCTGTACTACTAACCTCAACTACGGTATCCTACTGCTAAACTCTGTGCCTTCCCTATATGCTTGTGTTTGTGCGGTCTATCTGCGGTCTATCTCTTTATCAGTCCTTTTAAAACAAGGACAGTACTATCAATTATAATCAAAAGTAATAATAATAATAATAATTAATGATAATTAGTTCAGTACACACAAACAAATTCCGGTCCTTGGGTGAGCCCAAGAATGCTGTTCCAATCTCCTACAGCGGAGCACACAGCGCACTGTTCCCGGATGCTATTCGGAAAACCTGAGGGGTCTAACACAGGGGGGACGGTCTGGCTGGGGGAATGCCTGGTACGGTTATATAAACAACTTCAACAATAAATTAATTTAATTTATTAAATTATCTTCCTTTAGATCTTCCTGAGTTGTTTGACTCTTTAGCACAGATCAAAGGGGAATTCCCACCCAAGCAGAGCAAGAAGGGCAAAAGCAGAGATCATCTTTTTAGGTTGATAAGCGCGAAATAAAGATTAAATTCTCTCTTCTTTTAGGTTTTAGGTCCCACACTAGATTCCGGTGCCGTATTCGCGATCGTTCCTGCCTTAATCGTTGCAAAACCGTCCAATCTGACTCTCAAAGTACCTGAACTGACTGTGACTGATCCAAAACCAAATAGCTGAGCAGTGTCCTTCTCCGGACTGAATACCAAGTAATTATCTGACCAAATTAATAGCACTGAGGCTTCAAATAGTAGGTAATCGCAGGATGACTCTGGCAGGATAGATGCTCACTTCCGCACCTGAATCAAATGGGTTAAAACCCATTAGTTACACAATCATGGTGCGGGATTCGAACCCAGCAACCATTACTCACTTATTGGCTTTCTGAGATCAAAACTGAACTTGGGAAACTCAAGCTAGTCACAATAAACGAAATTTCTGACATTTTGATACAGAATTGAGAAAATTCTAACACTTAATCAAGATTCTGGAGATATTTTAATAAAAATGCTGTTTTTGAGCAATTTCCTGCAATCCCATGCAGGAAATTGCGATAAAGATGTAATTTTACTTCATACCTTCTGTTTTTGTACTGTTCCAGGTTGGAACACCAAGATTAAAGTAGATCCATAATTTGTAATGGTTTGACACTAACTAGGTAATTTGTGGTTATTCTTATACTTGCATAAAACAATCATATAATTTCATAACAGTATCAAAACATTTGGGGCCCTTGTTCTGGCCCCAGAGTTCAGGGCAGTAACAACTCCCTGCAATTGAAGTATTCCATGATTTGAAACTAGAATAGTAAAAGATAAAAAAGGTTGGTTTGATTAGAAGATGGTTCATTTTACCCTATCCATATTTCTTACGTACTTATTTATTATTTCTTCTATTTTAGGTACACCATTAATTATTAAGCAACACCATACAAGATTACTGATTTTCGATGTCCATTATTGCCATTTGAGAGTAGTTGACGAAACCTGGATGAATACTAAACGTGAACATTAGTACGGTTGATTTTCCAACCGTACCAGCTATTGAGCAACCTGGGTTTGTTACTCCTGACTTTAGATATGGTGCAAATGTGAAACAGCACCTACTCGTGATTGTAGTCATGATTACAGGCTAAACACAAACTGAACTTAATTGACTAAACTAGAAATGGCAATAACGACCCTTACTTATTTTGGAAATAAACCAACAATACCTTAACTAGAGAGTTACTATTAATGCTATCCTTACGTAATGCTGCTACACCTATTGCGCATGGCAGATTTGCGACTGTAGTCATCATTAGGAGCTAATTACCAACAGGATTTGACCTAGCTAGTTGGTATTGGCTATAAATACATTTGCTTCATTTGGAAATAAACTGACAGTGTGCATAACCGAGGAACATAGTACTTCTGAGTACAGAAATTATTTTGACACGAACCGCATTTATTAGCGTAAAATCAGCAATTTGTATAATCCCTTTTTATGCGATTCGTCCGCACTCTTGATACAGAGTAACTTACGCGGACGAATCGAGGATCTCCCAATATGGACTGCCGCGAGCCTAATACGAGGTCCTGGTGACCTTAGATTCTCGTGCTCATACCTCATTTGCATATTTCCTATTGTAATCTAAAACCTAAATTGCTTACGTAATTCCGCACCTGCAACTTTCGGACATGCATACAAAACTTGGTTACCTTATTTACCTGCATACTACCTAAGTTTTGGGATAATTTCGGTGCTTCGCACAACCCACGCATACAGGCAGTCACTATACATTTAGACAATCGTACTCCAGACTATTATGGTCGATCGTATCATACAAACTGTAACATCCATGTACACCTTACACAGTTCAATACTTAACTACGTAAACTTATTTCCGAGCTAAACAATCTCTAGCAGCAATTACACAAACATTTGGACTACTGATTAATAAACATTCACACTACACTTATACATCATTTAGACTAGAATACACTCATATCAAACTCTAGATACCTTCGTTCACATGAACCACAAACATACCTTTATCCTGCTTAATATCTGAGTTTTCGTTCACTCGACGGTGCTCGCAACCTTCGTCAAACGGAAGGAGTTTCCACGAGTCACGACACACATATATACGATCACGTAAGTTCACACGAAAATCATTCATACACACATACACACGCAATCATACAATTTCTTAGCTAATCGTTACTTAACTGTTCCTAACTACCAACCTAGTTACAATCTGCAAATACGACAATTCCTGATACTAGCTACAACTAATGTTATTAATCTCTTAGTGAATATTTTTAAATGTAGTCTAATAATATTAACTACTAATTTTCGGAACTTTGTGAAAGTTTTGGTGCGAGTTTTAATGTTTTAAAAACTCGACTTTTAGCGCAGAAGTTTGAGAAGTTTGTAGTATTTTGGAAAGGCATTTTGAGAATTTTATGAAAGCCATGTGAGTAATGATTGCCAAGCAATCATTACTACAAAAACTACTACAACACATTAATATTAACACATAAACAACTGGACAGGGAAGCCGGTCATTCCCTTTTAAACTTCTCAATAATTAATTAAATAGAACAACTCATAACTTTTAGAATTCGGATTAGACGTCCTAGATTTTTGAAGACCTATGATTTTGTAACCGACCTAAAGCTGAAATAAAAGGCGTAATACAGAACAGTAACATTTCGGGATTAACTGCGCCTGGATTAACAATATGGCCGGCAACTCCTAGTTGCCGGCTGTGGGGAATAAACCTTAGAACTAGCTCATATTCTTCTGAGGGTCATACTTTTGAAGACCCGCTAACTCATCTTAAGGAGGTGGGGTCCCACTCATTTTTCCCAGAAACCTGCAAAACATATTATTCTTTCCTATAAAAATAAACTACGATTCAAAAGTCGTGGCTTGACCGAAAGTTTAAACGAAAAAGATAACACGAAAAGAAAGGTGGCTAGGCAAATCTCAAGACCCCCATCACACAGGAGGAGTTTACATGAGCTGCCTTGTAAAGGGAAATCATAAAAACAAGAAGTGAAATGATAAATAAAGGACAAAACTCAAGACCTCCATCGAACAGGAGGGGTTTACATGAGCTGCCCCAAAACAAGAAATCATAAAATAAAATATAGAAATAAACTAAAATTGGCCTTGGGCCCACTCATGCTAGAAAACTGAAAATTGGCCTAAAGGCCTCGCATCAAAAAGGTAAAAAGTTATGCCCGTAGGCTCAAAAATAGTACATAAAAAAGAATGGCCCGAAGGCCCATATGCGTAGAAAAGACTGGCCGAAAGGCCCAAAAAATACATGTATAAAACTTGGCCCGAAGGCCCAAAACAAATAGAAAAAATATGGCCAAAAAAGGGCGGCCTTTTGTTCCTAGATTTTGTTCCTCGATTCAGAAATTGGCCGGGCATACAAAACCCATTCGGCCCTTAGTTGTAAGTGTTCGTGTTATTTCTTCTCACTTTCTTTTCTAGCCCGAAGGCTAGAAAAGTCCCTATATTTTTACCTAACCGGGGGAAGGTACGCTGAATTCTCCGTGCCAAAACTCTGGCACACAGCGGAGAACGCACCTGGGGGAAAGGGGAAAGCGACTGCTTTCAGCCGCATCTCAACGAACACTGAACTTTTGGAAAAATTTTGGGACCGAGCTGACAGCTATCTGACAGCTCGGTGACAGGTCATTAGCGCGGTTTGCGGCGGACTTTGCTTTGTTTTTAAGGCAAAGCTTCTAGAAAGTTCTAGAACTTTCTAGAAGCTCGCCACCTTTAACATTGGCAGACTAGGGGCTTGCCAGCGGGCCAGTCCGCTGAGCCTGAAATTAATGAGATTTTTAAATTATTGCCCCTACAACTGACCCTTTTTTGATAAATTTTGGGTGCTGAAATCTGGCGAAATTTTGTGAAATTTTGGTTAACACGTAAACATAACCAAAGGGGCCAGATTTAGCTTAAATTTTCAACCTTACCCAATTTTCTCAAAATTGGGCTTAAAATTCATCATATTTTGTACTATATTTGGAAAAATTAATATTAAGTCGGGATATTTCACCCAATTTGAATGTCTGTTTTATATTTTCCTTACTTTAACAGGTCCTTGTTTACTGGACCCCTACTTTGAGTTTTGAAGCCAACTTTTGCCAGTAAACAAGGGACGCTGTTTGCTGGCCTTAGCGACAATTGCTCCTCATTGCTGGACTTTCTATGTCCTCACATGACTGAGGCTAGGGGAGCAATTGTAACAAGAAATATATATAAAAAATGATACGTAATTTTCTGTGAAATAAAATTTACATTTTCGTAATCTACGTACTTTATTTAGTATAACTAGCTACTTCCATCAAAATCAAACAATTTGGGAGGAGGGTAAGCCCCCTCCAAACTAATATATCTACGTAAAAGTGTATACTAACTTTGAGGAAAGGCGAGTTTCTATGCTGGCCTTTGGCCAGCCTAAAGGACACTTGAGGACACTCAGAGATGTAGAACATGAATGAGGGTGTTAGGACACCTGTTACCTATGTAGCAATTAGGAACCAATTAGGACCCAATTAAGCACTTAACACAAAGGTTTTTAAGGAGGCCAACTTTAAGACACTCCTTCTAAAGAAGCAAGATTACGAAAGAAGAAGCAATTTCACTAAGACATTTTTATTTATAACTTGCTTAATTTTGAGAGTTAGAAAGTGGGAATTAGATTTTCGGAATCGGGAGAAACTCGCCTTTCAAATGAGCCTAAGTTATATTTTCACCTAAAATTAACCAAATTAACCAATAACTACTAAATTAATATTAATTAACCTATATTACATCATACTAATAGCTACTTAACTAATTATTACTTGAATTTGAACCATCTTCCAACAATTTGGCTATTTTTAATGACTTTCAGTACTACACTCTTTTATTGGTACTTAAATTCCAAACTTTGAGGACATAAAAGATCCTTTATTTCTCTAATAAAAACTGGAGAGCATCCTTACAGCTGTTTATTTGGCATTTCCGACCGGGAAATAGGGGAATTGAAAGTCCTATCTCGGACTTAATAAGAGTAACTACTCTTTCGACTGGAATTCGTGAATCAGTGTTAGTAACGGGGGTTAGTACGATTAATAATTGTTTAAGCTTCCATCATTGGTTAATACTAATCTCTTGATCAGTTCATGTTTACCGCGTGTTTGATTTCTTTTTATTGTCAATTAATTAATACTTGAATCTAAAATCTTAGTCCCTAATTGAGTAATAGTAATTTGAACTCGGCAACTCTGGCAATTTGGAATAAGACATAACAAAATACATTCAACAACTTAATCATTAATTCCAATCAGATCAATCATTATTAAGCCGGTACTCGTCATTTCCTTTATACTGATGGATTCACTTCTTCATATGATTTTTTATTCACCATTTAGATCTTGAAATTCACTTTTTAACCTTTGTGAAACTCCTTTCATTACAACCTGGCTTGAAATATTGGCTGGCTCAAGGTAATAGACCGTGTTAGACTGAAAAAGATGATACCTTCTGAACTGTGCATAAAGTTTGCTATTAACTTGTAAACATTCATTCTCATACATTGTTGAGCTGAACCAGCTATATATTTGAAGGAAGAAAACAAGATCACCCCTAAAAGGGGAATATTCCGTCATTGAGCCGTTTAGATATCATTAAATTTGCTGGGTCAAATTCCGGGGGATTTACCCAATCTACTTAATCCATAGTTTTCACCTTTGACTTGGAAATAAAAGTGATATGAAGAATGAAGATTATTAATTATACAGACGAAAAGCAAAATACAAAAACCAATCCTTCCATTGAAGTTACTTGAAACTTGATGTGTCAGAAGGTAACTTCTTAGATTGTGCCCGGGTCTTCACCATCCAACGCGAAGAACATCTGTAAAGACAGGCAGCGGATAACTAAAAGACTGATCTTCAACTGTGAATAGATCGCCGGATATTGCCGTCCTAGTCTTACGTCTTAACCACTACACTACCCCAAATGTAATGCTCAGGAATTGAATTCTTAATTGAATCACTGTTTGGGGATAGCCAAACACAAATAGGCAGACTGATATTAGCTCGGGAAAGTTTCGTTTTAAGTATCGATCGTTGAGGAAGAGTTGATCGGGGTCGTTCCCATTTTCACCTCCAACTCCGAAGAAGTACCGAAGAAGCACAAGTTGACGGATTGAGATTAGTGTTGTTTTGATAAATCAAAAATCAAAAATCAAAACTTGAATCAAAACTAATTTTAGGTTTTGATTTTATCAAAAATCAAATCAAAAATCAAAACTCGGACTGCAAAAAATCAAAAATCAAATCAAAAATCAAAACGCGAAGGAAAATTTATCAAAAATCAAAAATCTAAACCTAAAAAATCAAAACCTAGTTTTGATTCAACGCCAAAATCAAAACTAGGTTTGACTCAAGGATGAATCAAAACCCAGTTTTGATTCAGCGCTGAATCAAAACCTAGTTTTGATTCAGCGATATTTAATATATACTTAAATGTGATATTAAATTGTAGTGTTGTAATTTTGTCAATTGGTTGACGGTCTTGTCTCAGAGCTGATGAGACGTATTCGTTTCGCAACAGATCCTTCATTCCACGATTTTGACGGGGTTTATGCGGTGGCTGCATTCTCGATCCAAGCTGCTGCTGGTCCGTCAATGTATGGACCCGCTTTAGTTCTCCAAGCCAAACAAGATTTGAATAGGATTTTCGCTCAACCGCGTTTACTTTTTAGTGCAGTCAGACGTATTTTTCCTATGCCGCTCAGCATAGTTGCAAAAATTCAAAATATCCAATCTTGTGCAGTAAATTTCTTCTAAAAATTTCTGAGTGTTCCAAAAAGGAAGTTTACTATGTACACCTCATGGCAGAAGTTACTGTCGCTGTAGTTGCGCTAAAGCATAGGTCAGGTAATAATTTTCAATGTGATAACACACACATGGGTGCTTCCATGACATTGTTCCTCCTGGCACCGTTCAGGCACCAGTTAAGCTGGAGTGAATGGGACTTTTTAATATGAAAAACGGGGGAGGGGGAACATGTTCGCAAGGCAGAGGGGGAGGGAGAGGGAGAGGGGAGGGGAATGGAGAGGGAGAGGGGGAGGGGAAGAGGGAGAGGGGGAGGGGATCCTTCTCCTCCCTGTGTGTGGATTGTATGTATTGTATATATTGTGTGTATGTATACATTTATTGTATACAGTTGTACATGCATTTTTGGACTATGTACATATCTGATGCACCTCATGTATATACCTTCCCCACCATATGTACATACCTACCCCTCCTGCCATCGCATGGAAGGGCGACCAAAATACTAGCACTCGACTTGCGAGTCTAGCTTCTCACAAGTTGGAACACTAGTAGACTAATCGGGTTCCATAAAGCTTTCGTCTTGCCTTGCTAGTACGCTACTAGCATCGGTCTAGTTTTCTAGTCTATTTTGACTAGAGAAGTGATAATTAAAGTTCGATAACTTTTTCATTTTTTATCAAAATAGACTCAAAATCAAGAGACGCATGTTTTTGAATCTTTTTTCGAATGTCTGCAATTTTTACAAAGTTTGATATTTGAATTTTCTACGATTTTTTACATGATTATGGTTATTTTCTGGCGAACTCGCACTCGCAGGGTTAGTGCTCGCACTCGCACTGCTAGTTTGTCGAGTCGCCGCACTCGCTTAGCTAATTTCGTCGAGTCAAGCGAAAAGTTTTATAGTACACTTGACTCGACGACTGGCACTAGCATTGCGAGTTCTCGCATGCTAGTACCGGCATGCGAGTCAAAGTTTTATGGAACCGGCCCCTGGTGTCCCACGAATAATTTTAATCCTGGCAGCTAACATCTGAAAAATTGCAGTACTTCTAAAGTTTCCTAAGCAAGTTCTAGTAAACCAAATTAGCTTCATTGTGTGCATTTAAAGGAGAGGAGAAAGTGCTAGCAACATTTTGATAAAAGAGCTCAACTCCAAGAACGAAAAAAGGAGTGAATTTCAAAAAATTTGTACAATGATAAAATTCCTAATCATTAAACAGCTATATATATTATTTGTAATTTGACTTTGCGCAGAAAATTTGATTTCGTACATGCAAACCTGGTTTTCTAAAATTCCAGTACCCGGTCTGAAATTAATTCCTGCGGGTCTGACAATATGGACCCGGATCCAACTCTGCCTTATCGTCATACTAGGAAAGTAAAGTGACAGGGGCCTACAAGTATCTGGCAGTGGCCATACGTCTCACAAAACTGTGGATCTAAAAAACTGTACTAAAAATCAAAAATCAAAATTATTTCAGTTTTGATTTATCAAAAATCAAATCAAAACTGTAGAAGTTTTGATAAAAAATCAAAAATCAAATCAGAACTCCGCCAGTTTTGATAAAAAATCAAAAATCAAATCAAAACTGCGGCGGTTTTGATAAAAAATCAAAAATCAAATCAAAACTAAAACATGCGAATCAAAACAACACTAATTGAGATGAAATTTGGTAGGGGTTTTCAGACCTGCTAATTTCAAAAATGCAAAAAATTTTAATTTTTTTAAAAACTAAGAATTTAGAAAAAATTCTTCCAAAAGCCAGAGGGCCTATTTTCATCACAATTTTGTTACTTCTAAAAAGTAAATCTACTAGGCCGTGCGTGGAAAATAGTAGAAACATCAAAGTATGACAAAGGCGTACATGCATTTTTCATACTACAACACCGGGGAAGTTATTCCGATCAACCGGAACAAAAATTAATAGCGCTAAAATTTGCTACATTCTATCTTTCAGCGTTGGCAACCGGATCCGATATCTCAGAGAGTCCCAGCTTCACGTAGAAGCTTGTAAAAGGATTTTGATCTTTGCTGATTGGTTGATTTCTAACGGCATACGATAGCTAAAAATCAACCAATCAGCGAAGGGCTAAACACTTTTACAAGCGACTTATGTGTAATTGGGAATCCTCTCCTGAGATCTCGGGGGGCCCGATTGTAAACTTAATTTTTAACATAAAGTAAGTGATTAAACCAACTATATATTGTTTTATTTCAAACTCATATAAACACAGAAGGGCTCAGTATCTCACTCTTCGTATTAATACAGACTCTTGACGAAACTTAACTTTGATTCGCCAAATCCAGCAACCTGGCGTCAAAGAATGTTGAAATGCTGAAGCCAATTTTCTGGCATTTGTAATCTAGACTGCAGGTTTTCCCCCATTGTCGGTATCAAATTTCCAGGTGAGCCCGGTGCCTGGTTCCAACATAGACTCACCTGAACCTAAGCCAAACACCAAACTCCAAACTTATGGCTCGGAAATCTAATCCTACCGAGAGGAGGCTGAAACAGCGCTCACCTTCACAAAAATAATGGATAATGAAATATGGTGGACTTTGTACGTTTTTGGACAAATAATTTTCTAAACTTCGACACAACACAAGTAAAGTTCCTCTTCAGTTTGGAAATTACCAGTCCCTCTAACGTGGCTGAATACAGTTAACCGGAACAGAGAGCAGGGCCGAATTCCAAGCCTGAATTTTGCGAATTTTATTGTACATGTTCATTTCTTTTCAAAATGCACCACACTCGAAATTACAAATGCACACATGGCCGCATTGAGAAATTTTAAATTTCATCATTCATCTTGACACCGAGCTGACCAGCCATAAATTTCTTTCACTTTTAGACTGATACCTCACAAAGGTAATAAAAACATTTAACATTGAATACAGTAAAAACGTCATTTCGGTCTCACCACCGGAGTCCGGATCCGGCATATTCCGGAACCTGCAGACCAGAAACAAAATTGCTTAGGTGGCAACAGGGCCCGATGTTGTAAAAATGGGGTTAAGTCTAACCCGGGTTAAGTTTATTTTGGGTTTAACCCCGAACGTTTAGGGTTAGGTTAACCCGTGGGGTTAACCCTGTATTAGGTATAAAGCGATTTAGGGTTAGATTAACTTAGCCCGGCTGAGCTTAGAGTTAACTCCAGTTTTAACCCCAATTGGCTCAAGGAATCGGCGGATTCAGCTAGCAAGGACTTAACCGGTTTATTTTTCAAGTTAACCCAAATTCTACTCCCAATCTTCCTTTTTAGAGCCCTCTTCAGAAAAACTGCAAATAATAAATTTCTACTAAAAAGTGTGTTTGTGAAATTTATAGTCATGAAGATAAGCAACATGAAAAATGTATCTTCATTCTTCACTAACAAAAACACGTCTTTAAAAAATTTCCAATCGTTTTTTGTTCAAAATCTAATCCGGGTTAACTTCTAATTCTTCTCACTGAGGAGAGCTGAGATTTGCTGAATTTAACCCAAAGGTAACCCGGATTTGTAACCCAAGCTTGCTTATAACATTGGGTTGAGGCTGAGGGTTAACCCTAACCCTAAGAAGCTCTAGATCCATTAGCGAAACCCAGGTTTCGCTAACCCCATTTTCATAACACTGGGTTAGGGTTGATAACCGCGTTTCTAACACGGGTTAGCTATTTAACCGGGTTAAATCGGTCCATAACGTCGGCCCCAGGATTCAGCAAACATTAGGAACAACCAGTTCCTTCGAAAATTCTGCTAAACGTTCAATCAAGCTTTCCTATCAGTATGCTTTCAAGATTCGTCAAATTCAAGTTAGTCAAAACAAAACATTATGTGAGGCTATTATGTCAGTTAATGAACGACTATCCACGTAATAAAGCTGGAAAATATAGTTTATACTTCCTCAATTTTCTGAAAATTTGGCACAAAACTGGAAAAACACAATCCCATTAACGACAACATTAAACTGTCTTTAGTTAAGGAAATTAAATAGTGTATCCATATATCGTCGAAATGTCAAGAAATTCCCCTCCTGCAGATTTGTGATTAAGAAATTTTGTTTCAACAGCCAACTGAGCTTAAAAACAATCCCAGCAGGACTAATTTTGGGATACAGTCAAGTATAGTGATGACGTAACACAATTTGAATCAAAGCATTTCACGGGCTCATTTTATGGTAATCTCTGAAATTTCTTCAAACATTTAGCGTGGTCTTTACTGCTAAGTTAAGCTTTTCGCATAAATTATTGTGTAAAAATAAGGCACAAATAGTTTTTTCAATTTCAGTGCAAATGCTAAATACCTATAGTTCCTTGAAGTTCATTGATTGATTTATTGATTCATTGAATCATTTCCTTAATTTGATTGATATTAATATCAATATTAATAGATATATTAATTAGAGGGATAGATACGATATTAATTCTCATTGAATAAATTAAATCAAACCGACCACCTGTAAAGTTAAACGAAAGCGTCTGTTATCAAACTCAAAGATGCTTTAAAATCTCCCTCCTTCGACCTCACCAATGCAAACTCCTCATCAAAGCTTCTGAAATGATTAGACATTAATAGATAAGAGTGTGACAAGCGTCATTTTCTCCAACAAAAAGATGGCATTATCTATTGGCTCACATGCAGATCATATGATCCGCCCTTGCATGTATAATTAAGCTGGAACTGTTTATTTTAGCTACCAGCTAGCGCTGACATTTCACAATGTCTATGGCATAATAAGGAGCATAAAAAATGAGTGGCTTTTATGAGCTATACTCCTACGAGGTTAATGGCCTTAATAAAGATTGATGCCGGTCGTTACAAAATACACCCACCTAGACTCAAACGGGAACTTGGCTGAGGGACTATAAAGAGCATTCTAGGGCGTCTAACCTTGTATTTAATTGCAATATTTAGCAGTTCCTTACCGACCCAAAAGCGGAACCTTTTCCGCTTATACCGCGGCGCTTTCACAAAATGCTGAGACCAACAGTAAATGAAATGAAAGCCATGACCTACCATGACCTATCCAAAGTCCACAAAATCGAACCTTAGGTGGAACTCGACCCTACACTCTCCACTGTGTTTCCTCCCAGACGAGGTAGGGATTTGTGGTGAGATAATCCGCTGTCTAGGGAGGCTGCCTAATTCAAAATGAGAGATGGTTATCAATTATCCAACCAGCGTTTCTCCAACATTCTCCGGCAAAAGAAAGCAAGCTTAATTCATTCCCAATTTAGCATAATTAGGGAACTTCAATTTTTTCCTAAATATTTATCTCTATCTGTTAAAATAGCTAACACGTGAACTGCATGGCGTCTACCTAGCTAAGTTAGATCTCTGCTCAGTATATACCTGAAAAACAATTAAATTCAATAATTAAGCTCTTTCGAAATGTTTCGTGCACAGACAGAAATCTCAACAAAAAGATTGGTTTCAAACAACTTTCAAATCCATGGTACTTTCCTAGACAGCACGCAGGATCGTGCTTACAGCATTTTACAGGCACGAACGGTACAGGAAGCGAAAGAAGGGGGTGCGTCAGAAGGAAAGAGTAGAGCATCCAAAACTGTGGGGGAAAGGTAGAACAAAGAAGTGTCCTAACTCAGACAACTAATGCTTAAATCTGCGTACAAGTGCTAAAGACAAGTACAGTAAGACAAGACTTTGACTAGACGATCGAGGACTAGATATTAAAAATCTCGCTATGAGCAGGCATTATTTTCATCCTTACCCTTAAAACTTGGATAAAATCATGAGTGAAAGTTAGTTGAGGACAGGGTAGATATTAGAAATAATAAAAGTTTGATTTGACACTTTATACTGATAAACACAAACAGACACAACTTTTGTTGGGAAGGGAGGGGAGAAAGTTATCCCCCCAATAAAAGTTGGTCAACTTCAAGGGCTAGCAAGAGCAACAGGTCGACAGACCTTTAGAGCATGATTTACACATCGTTGGAATGCTCGAGATGTGCTTTATTTAATGGTGTAAAGCAGTTTGCTGTAGCTTGCTCCTATAAAAAGTTAAGCTTAACAAACTATCAAAGTTACCGTTTTTTGCAATTTTTGGTCGTCTTTTAAGCTTAACTTTTTATAGCAGCAAGGTACAGCAAACTGCTTTACGCCATTAAATAGAGCACATCTCGAGCATTCCAACGATGTACAATCATGACCGAAAGACCTGTCGATCTCTTGCAATGAGCCTTTGAAGTTGATCAACTTTTGTTGGGGGGATAAAGTTAAAGACATCCCAGACACATATTGATGATTTGATAATAAATTTTTTAAGAATTTTCATTTATCAATCAGAAGAAAATTGATACGGTTTGTCTAAGGTTCACCTGTGCTACTACCAGCAATAGTAAAACAGAAAATTTTGTCTGAACAAGTTACTATATTTCTACACACGGCAAATTACAAAACTTTGACGCATTAACAGCTAAGCTATGTAGCTGTCTATCTCAGAGCTAACAGAGAGCTCTTTGCTACAGCCCTAAATTATACTTAAAATTTGACAGTTTAACATTATACTTCCTTAATTTCAGTCTAAGTGGTGGTTCCAATCACTAGCCTTGCTTTCAGTCCTTAATGAAACCTAGCCAGTTGATGTTGCAGCTCTGCTGTAGTCATATATACGTTAGACAACACTAGACGGCCAGTGTCCTTGGTTCTGCAGTGCGCTAGTAGAGTCACAGTGAGAGCGTAGGAAGAAAGGGAAGCTATCAGATAAGTGCGAACTGGAAAGTCCCTGAAAATAAGTTTCGGGCGCACAGTCCCAGCAGCTGTTCAGAAAGAATTTCAGTGTATAGATTGATTGATTGTAAATATGCATGTGGGCTCAGCAAGAATTCAATGTCAATATCAGACTGCAATGAAACAAGCCTACGACTCACTTCACTAGTGCACTAACCTATGGCCAAGGCTACGTTTTTGATGATGTTATAGTCTATTTTTTTCGAATAAAAAAGAAATGAAACTATTAAATTTAAAAATTAAAGTTCATTTCCCTTTAAGAAGCTAGCTACCCTCACTTATTCTTGCGCAATCCCCCACAATCCTAACTTGATTTTTTACCAATAACTTTGAAACTTTGTATAGGTGCGCATACTAGAGGTTGATGAATTCAAAAATTTTAAAATTTTAAAAAAGTTTTAAAAATTTTAAGCTTTAGTTTTGTAAGGGGAACCGAAACATTTTAAAAAAAATTGCTGAAAACGTGCTACAAGGGTTTTCAGGGGCGCTGAGCAAGAAGCCGAAATCTGTTTATCGATAAAGCTTTTTGTTAGCTTAAAATAAGCAAGTTTAAGCTTTAAGATGTAAGCTTATCTTGAGATAACGAAAAGGTTTATCGAAAAACGGATTTCAGATTCGCTCTCAGAAAACATACGTATGCACGTTTTCAGCAAAATTTTTCAAAAAAATTTTCAGTTCCCGTTGGTCTCCCCTACTAAACTAAAAATTACAATTTTTAAAACATTTTTTAAAATTTTAAGTTTTGACTTTTTGACTTCATCAGCCTCTGATGCACCCATATGCATGCACCCGTATGCACCCATATAAAATTTCGGAGTTATTGGTCAAAAAAATCAAAAGTTAGGCTGGGGGGAGGGAAAATTGCGCATCTTATTGCCCCATTCCCCATAGCAGTAAGCAACATGGCAGAATAGAAATTAAGAGCAAAAAAATTGCTATCAATTTAACTTATTCTAATTTTCATCATCAACAAAATTTAATTTTAATTTAATTCATGTGTTCAGCTAGAATCAGGAATGAAAGATGTGAAGAAAAGTTCTGTTGCAATGCTTGAGAAATCCTTGGAGGTAAAACTGTAGTTAACAGTAATACCGAATTAATGATTTGGTCTATTTTGATCGTTCCTATTGTTTAATATCAAGGTCCAGTTACTCTGAAGTAATACAAAAAGTACAACTATTTATGCATATAATAGAAAGTTCCCAGCAAAGACTGAGAATTAGTGGGCGATATTTATAGACTAATCCGAAGCCAATTGTAATGTTCCGACTAAAATCCACTCTTCTCAAAAAGGGGGGAAATATTTTGTGTTGTAGACACACCTGTTCCGTCCTTTCACCGTGTTATTTTAAAGGCTTATTTCGAATGCTTTTCGAATCTTGGCTTCCCCATTATTAGAAAGCGTTGTGCGTCAGAGCTGGAAAGCCAGCCAGGTGACAGGAGACTGCGATGCGAAATGTCTTTTGATAAATTAAAGTGTAATCTATCTGTAATTATTAATATAAAAATTGACGAATTAAAGTGAAATCTATCTCTAAATATTAATATAGAAAAAATATTGCGTCTTTTGGGGTAAGAAGTCTCTTTGGGAATGTCAAAGTTTTCCCTTTTTAATCGTCATCTATCCTGCTTAGTTCAGTACTAAAACCAAACCTTGGTTATACCGATCGGGTAATAATAAATATGTCAAAGAAGGCTCAATTTCAGCTAATATTTTTAGCTATGATCTCCCAGCCTAGATAAGATACTAACCCTGCCAGCCACTAACAAAGACAGAGCAAAGGCTAAAGTAAACTTCAAGAAAATGAAAATTTGCTAAAGGTAAGTATACAGACTATCCTTCGCTAACGTCAACAACAAACTCCAAACGTAGAAAAATCTAAGTATTGGAATAAGACAAACTTACAGTACTGGCCAGCAGAAATATAGAACTACTGCAACTAATGATTTTGGCTAAGAACCACCTACTAAAGCGCAGCATTTATTTGTTGCCGTTAAAATAAAAGTGCTACGAAGAGCATAACTATTAGAAGCCACTAATTAGCTCACACACCAAACAATAATTTCTAATCACATTTTTGCAATTTAGAAAAGCTCAAATTGTAAGCTAGAACGCAACATTTACTTTGGGGTTTAAAAACGGACCCGTTTATATGAGAAGTGCTCTCTTCTTTTGTTTGCTTTCAATGACTTTGTCGACTCAATTTGCTCCTTCAGCGACGAAAAAAAGTTGCAAAAATAACTTTTTCCAGCCCCTAACTTTGAGGTCAACTTTTTGTTACCACTTTTTATATACAAAGGATACGAATCTATAGCTTGTGTTATGTAAGTATTGAAAATGCGATTAAAAATAGTTAAGTTTTGTCCGAAAATAACATGATAGGAATGAAGAACTGTTAAAATAATAATAAAACATTGTTCTTTGACAGAGGTTTTACAAAAAGTTAACCTTGTGGGTTGAAGAAGCCAGAAACCAAAAAGATTTTTTATGTCTAGACTTTTATTTGGGGAAATATTAAGAATTGAATGACTGACTTGTACATAACCTCAGGTATGTATGTAAAAATAAAACACCTGAAATAACATTTCTAATGACAAAACTCGCTAAGGAAGTACAACTAGACCTTATGAATGATAGCTTTATAACAAGGAAGAAATGTGTAAAAAAATAGCCGAAAATTTTTTTAAAGCTTATCTTCTGTGTTTGGTCAAAATTTCCAATTAGTGTTTTCCATAAAGTCTAATATGAAACTTTAAAAGTCACTCTATTCTAGCCGTTAAAGTCTAATTAAACCGTAATATGCAAAAATACAAAGCCGTAGGCTTTCAAAAGATAGATCATGCACTCTTGCTAATGCTAACATCAGACGAGGAGAGGCCGATTAATGAAAACTATTCCCGAGAGATAAAGCTACCTAAATGGGCTAAACAGCTGAATAAACTCAGTTTATATTTATTCGACGGAAGCAGTAGTGGGTCTTCTGGTTTTCCGAGATAACCGGGTAGGGCTCACCCCCTCTGTGGCCTAAATCTGCTAATGAAATAAAATATTCAAATAGTTAGGACTAAGCTTAAGGAAGGATTAGAAAGATGTGGTTGCTTTGCCTTGCTCAACTTCCGGGATAAGCTCAGCTTTCAGGAAGAACTTGGTGCAGTGCAAGAAAAAATTTCGAAAAATTTGAAAAAATATAATGGTTTTGATTGACATTCAGGCCCTTCCAGACTCATATTAACGTAGGGACATAATTTTCACATTTTTGGTTAAATATATCGACGCTCAACTTCTAAATCAGATGGACATGTGCCTTGTGAACGTCTTAAATCTGGAAATATCTTCAAGAACTTCTAGATTTTACGCAGATTTTTTTAATTATTTTTGGAAAGTTGAATCCAAAACTTGAACGAAACTGTTTTCGATCTAAGGTTGCTACGGTCAATCAAATCAAACTTCGACCATCCTATCCTTACTGAAGAAATCCGAATATAGCTCTATATAAAATATTTTAAGGTATCTAAGCAGAGTACTAACGAATGGGTCATGCAATAGTTAGTAAAGTTTCATTTGAAGATCTCAGTTTAAAACTAGGTACCAAGTTTATATGTATTTGAGTTGCCATGGGTATCTAGCCTAGAAACAGTTTTTATGTCGGATAACTCTGAATTAAAGATGATGTTTATGAAAAAAGAGCTCGCTGTGATTTCTATTCCCCATCTTTTCTGAAAATGGCCATCAGACCGAAAAGCAAAAGAAGCTACTAAAATCAGACATTATGTCTGATCGGAATGGCTGAATTTGAAAATTGCATGACTACAGAATTCAGAAAAAACGCTTAACCAGATTTGCGTTGAATGGAAAATTTTCGGAAATCCTTTGAAGGGTAATTCTACGGACCTAAAATAGATATTAAAAAATTAGTAAGTAATTGTTTTTTTCAGTTTCTGGAACAGTTAAATTGACTCAATGGAGACCTAAAAAATGAAGCAACAGCAAGGGAAGCATTTCGGGATATACAGAGATATATTTTAAATATTTAAAGAGCCTCGATAACAAACTTGACAGATTGAAAATTCATTAAATTAATATTGAATCTAATAGTTAACGGTAACGTAAGTCGGAACTGAATAAAACACCGGAAATTACAGTACCACGCATCACGTCATTGGTTCATTTTCATTTTCATCATAACTGATTCCAGTAAGATTTTCATAATTACAACTGTGTCTAAAATTCGCAAAACTTAAACAAAATTTAAATCTCGTATGGGAGTATTTTAACACATTTCTGATCGATTTCGAATTTCGAATTTTGAACCTTGAAAAATTTAATTTTTGAAGTTTTGTAGGGAGAGTATAAGGAGGTTCAAAATTTTTTATTCAAGAGTTTTCTGAAAAGGTGCATGCATAACGGCTTTCCACGCAGTTCAACACAACACATAAGCCTTCCTGCTTTTATTAACATACAGTGTTAAACTTACATCTTCGTTAGCAAAGAAACTGGTGTAAGACTCTTTGTTCAGCAATAAAAAGAAAGACCCTGTACGCAGTTGTTCAGCAAAATACAAGATAATATAAAGAATTCTGTACCCACTTCTTCCAGTGTTCCTTCGCAAAATTTGAAACATTGTATTTTTTAAAATTCCAGTTTTTTGTACAAATCAAACAGAAATTTGATGAAATACAGCCATGCAAAATCTTAATTTAATTGGTTAAGTTTTGTGAGTTTTAGATACAGGTGTGAATATATCATCCTAGCAGTGTGCAATGCACTTGTGCGTTGAAAAGTTGTACACATTTGGTTCGTATTCGGTCTTCCGCTCTCTTTTTCTACTGAAGCACCTGTGGCTCAGTTGGTTAGAGCGTCTGCGCGTTAAGCAGAAGACGCGGGTTCTGAACCCCGCCAGGGAGCCCGAATTTTTCGGGGTGGTGTACAACATTCATTTCTTTAACTAACTCGCATTAAGGGGGGGGGGGTCCACCATGAAAAATTTTATAGTCACGGATTTTGCTCGTCATTTCACACAAAATTTGTTGTCACATATGTCCTGCATATCTAGTTTCAATTTCGAGTAGTTTCGTTCAGTACCTAACTGAGTAACCGGCTATTAATTGCATGCAATTTGGAAAAACAGGCAAAAACGGTGGTGGCGCAGCAAATAAAGGCACTTTACACCTTAGGAACCCTCCTTGAAAATGGAGCTTTATTCGGTTGTATGTTTGTTATCTAATGCAAACAAAGAAATTAGGGTAGCTTTGAATGGGAAAACTTTTCTTTCCGATGGCTTTATTTAGTAATTTTAGGGGAGTAGCACCGGCGCTGGAAAGGCTTGACCACGAAAAAAATTATTTAAAGGCCGATAATTTGAATTTGGTGCATTTGCGGGCAATGGTCCAGGAAGAAAAAATGTTCTCGGATAATGAGAGCTTTCGATTGATATAAAACTTAACATATTTTCGAAAAATTTGAAAAATCGCTATTTTTGAGATTATGGTTGTCATACCCTCTATTCTGGCCTCAGCGGCCAACTGGGTGCACTAATCTGCACCGTTTGTGCCCAAACTTGACCTAAAGTCATCAATAATGGTTCGCAAATAGATAGTCAGATATTTTATAGGTCTGTGGTGCCATAGCTCTATGTTATTTGCCAAAAAAACGGGGATTTTCGAAATTTTGCTAAAAATTGAGATTTGTGCACTCAGAGAAATCTCGAAATCGGACAGAGCTAACCAGGGTCAATTGGTATCGTTCGAATTGTCTTGTCATAAGCTGTGATTTGTAGGAAGCAAAAATATTTAATTAGCCCTTACAGCTTTTCTGGAATATTTAAACAAACTTGTTGACCCCCACTTTGGAATATTGCAAAACAGGCAAATTTGGCTGCTCGCAAAATTAAAAAAAAATTAACTAAAAATTTTAAAAAGCCTAAATTAAAATTCAGCTTCCTACAAATCACCCTTTCGAGATCGTATTGTTGATATAATATGGACGTTGAAGTGCTCCGTTTTGTTGTTGGCGAGATTTCTCCCGCGCACTGCAAAATCACCACTTTTTTAAGAAACCTCGGTGTTTAACACATACTGACATCAACTTGGAGGTGAAATTACTCAACAACCGTAAGAGATCCGACCTTCATTTCAAAACTCGTTAAAATATACCAATTGAACAAATAAAATATGTGAGAAATGAGCAAAATCGAGATGGTCGAAAAATCGGCCAAAAAGTGGACCCCCCCCCCTTAAGCCACTTCAGAAACATGTAAACTATAAATCAAAGTGACTTCCATAACCACATTTGGCCATAAAGTAATACCTAGTTTATCATTATTTATAATAACACATCCTATGTAATCCTTACCTATTACCCAAAGATGGATAACTTCTATGTGCTCAGGTTTTTAGCTGTGAAAGCTAGAGTTATTATATGAGAAAATAAATTACAGTACTTCAACAACCTAACCAATTCTGCAAGAGGTTTATAGTTCCGAAAGTATAATGGCTAAAATTGGATTTCACAATTTCTACTTTTATGTTACGGTACTTCCTAAGTTGCGGTCCGAACATGGAAATAAGTCACGAAAAATGTTTTAAAGCATTAAGTATTGTTACAAAAACAACATCGTATTTTTAAGTTTGGATTTGAGCACTTTTTCAATATATACTCTGCCTGTTGTGTTGCTATGCTCTGTGTCTGTAGTCCATAAACGACTGGCTAGTTTGAGCTAATTTTAACTCTTACTGGAAGGTACAAGATCTGCACACTAATGGATCACCCCTACAAATCAGTACCCTATACACTTCGTTGTAGGCTCACCGCGCTATATTTGTCGATAAAGCACGAAAATAAAATTCAATTTGTAGCTGTTTCGAGCTTTGGAACGTAAAAGATCGCATGCGAATCTGTGTGAAGCAAATGCGAAGGTACACACTTGTGGAAGGGAGGTCAACTGTTAATGAACAGCGCGTGTACCTGCAAATGATAACATAAAACCTGCTAGCTGTTAGGATATACTCTGAACATAAACCTGCTAATTCCTCCAGAAAAAAAATTTTGTATGATTCAGACGATTTGTTTTAACGGAGTAGAACTTTTGTGGGTAAGAATGGTCAGATCTTGCAACCCATAGCAGCAGATATATGGTGTCTTGCCTGTTTATCCTTTGGGTCAATACAAACCCACATGCAAAGAAATGGGGCCAGGCGACCCTTAGATTAGTGCTGGGACCGGTTCCAATTTTTGAAACCGGTTCCGGTTCCGGTTCTTGACTACCGGTTCCGGTTCCGGTTCCGGTTCCGGTTCTAGCTACCGGTTCCGGTTCCAATTGGTATTTTTGATAAAAAAGCTAAAAATCACACGATTTTTTATTTTTTGACAATTGCTATAAAAACTTAATATATATTTAACTGCACAAAAACTGCGAACGTGTTTTAAACAGTGTTTTTGCTTACTTTTTACTATTTATATACAAATATTTACCGTGAAAAATATGGTCTGTTTCATTTTTACCAATATGTTGGGGAAAATTTTTGCTTCTGAGGGGCCTGTTGCATAAAGGTGATTAGAGGATTAGTGATTAGTGATTAGTTGATTAGTGTAGCAGTTTTTCGCGGACAATCAAAGCTACGAACAGGCTACGAAACAGTTTAGATGTCATTTTGAAGCGTTTGAAGCGTTCTAATGAAATCATAAGGTTAAATTAAGTTACAATTTAAATGGGAATGATGCCAGCTTAAAAAAAAGTGAAGAAATTACAATTGAGTTAAATATTTTCAAATGCCTGGCTGAGTCAGTAAGGATAAATTAACTAAACCCTGATTTGTGGACAAGTCACATCAACAGCTATACGACATAGCACCAAAAGCTCCAGTTAACTGCAGCAAAGGTTTTCCTAGAAAACACTAATCAACTAATCACTAATCACTAATCAACTAATCACTTTTATGCAATGGGCCCCAGAGCTTACCAAAATATAAGTATTCTCAATCTGAATAAACATTTAGCTACAGCACCTCAGAAAGCCAACGCCGCACAGAACTTTCCTCGACCAATTTCAATCAGTCAAGTAAAATTTGCTTATCGATTCAACAGCTATAGTTACAACATTACAAAGCTTAATCATTGAAAAAGCAGCCAATCTTATCTCGGGGTCGAAGATTTTTTGAGATCGAAAACTATAGCAGAAAACATTTGGGAAAATCGTTGAACGATAATTACAACTTTTCGAGCACTTATTCAGCACACAGGTACAACTAACTCAATACTTTTAAAACCAAAAATTGTATATTACACAGCTAAATAAAATCAAGCTGCTAAGTTTTTATTTTACATAGAATTTGTTTTAATTTTTGTAGCTGAAATAAACAAATTTGTAACAAAGAGCGCTATTCCCTATCAAATCCTAAACCTATATATAAGCAAAAAGTACTAAAATATGACTATAGAATGTGAAAATTTTTAATAGACCATCAAAGGCATTCTTTTTAGCGCTAGCCATTAATTAAATAAGAACGGTACCTCAGGGATACTGTTGCTCAGCTTAACCTTAATATGGAGTTGCGTCTTCAGTATACTGGTTTGCTTCAGTTGAAGTTTGCACACAAAAATTACTTGAGGCAACAGCTAAAGCTGGAAGAGTTGCCGTAAAGCATCAAATCCTTAATGCTTACCTTTGTCATCCTTAAAAAGAGTTTAACACTGAATACCTCTTAGTTTTCTTTTTCTATAACCTTTTCAGAAAACTTAAAGCATTGACTGAAAACTGTTATTAAAGACATCGTAAAATTGATATCAAATCTTCTGCCATTTTTACACAACATATATAAAACAAAATTTCATATCTAAATAGAAGTACCAAAATAAAGTTAAATTCCAAATGCTAAATTCAAATTCATAAGAAAATTTTGAAATTTTACAAAATAAAC
>JASAND010022611.1:0-26558 GCA_030248195.1 Trissonchulus latispiculum | reverse complement strand
TTAAAGGTGGCAAGCTTCTAGAAAGTTCTAGAACTTTCTAGAAGCTTCGCCTTAAATTCAAAGCTTCGCCGACGGAATCGCGCTGTCACTGGGCTGTCAGAGAGCTGTCAGCCCAGTCTCAAAATTTTAGACTCACTCAGTGTCGAGGGCCGACCTAGTGAGCGGTCGGCCAAATTTTCTTCTCCGAGTGCGCGTCCTTATAGTGGGCTGTGGCTTACAGCACCTAGGATTGCGCACTCACTGAAAATTTCTAGGAAAAAATCTAGTATTTTTCTGGCCTTCGCCAGAAAAGGATGTGAGTTTATACCCGCGAACACTTACAATCTGAGGAGCCTTTGGGTCTTCTATACCCGGTTCAAAATTTACTGGCTAGGATCAAAAATACTAGGAATTTTGCACTGTCGGCCTTCGGGCCTATTTTTTTATATATTATGTGATTTTTGGCCTTAGGGCCCTCTTTTTTTATGCGGCCAATTGGCCAACTTTTTTACTATTCCAAGCCACGGCCTTAGAGGCCAAATTTGTTGTTCTGAAAGAAGGCCCTCGTGGCTATGGGGGTTTTGTAGTTACGGGATTTGAGTGGGGACCTCACCTCTTGAACCTGAGATAGAGGGTCCCTTAATTAGGACCCTAATTTTATTAAGCTAGTCTAGGGATTCACCATTAGCCGGCAACCAGGTGTTGCCGGCCATATTCTGTAACGAAGGCGCTAACGATTTAAAAGTCACTGTTCTTGTAATTGTTTTATTTTCAGCGTTAGGTCACTAAAATTGTCAGGTTTCTAAAATATAGGTTATTTTCGAACTGAATCTAAAACTTTGAGTTTTTACATTACCTTGTTAATTAATAATTCTGAGTTTTGAGGAGGAATGGCCGGATTCCTCTATTCAGTAAATTAAAACATAATACATTTTGTAGTTTTGTTTAATAATAATTGCTTAGCAATTATTATTTAACCTCAAGGCTTTTCACAAATTTCCATCCAACTTTGTTTTAAATGAGGAAACGTGAGGTTTTCCTAAAATTCAAGTTTCCCAAAGCTCAAAGTTTACAAAAGTTGAACAGCAACAGTAGTGAAAAAGTTACAGAAATTGCATAAACCAGTAGTTAGGGTAGTACCTAGAATTAGATTAGGAATAAGAAAACTTGTGGTTAGGATTGTTTCATATAATTCATAATTGTAATCGTGTTTAGTAATTATGTTTGTTTTAAGGCGTTAGAATGTATTAGCTAAGACAGAATGCGTGAAAATGTGTGTATGAATGTTTGTTTTGTGTGTATCCTTATGTGTGAGGCAGCTCACGTAAACCCCTTCGGTTGATGAAGGTTGTGAGAATTGCCACAGTGAGAATGAGGAATCAAAGTGGTGTATGCGAATTGTGTAAAAGAGTAAGAATGAGTGTGTGAATGCGGCAACTCTTGTAAACTCCTTTTGCGTGATAAAGGTCTTCAGGTTTGCCGGGTGTGACTGTCATTATGGTATTAGGTAGGATAAGGGTGAATCTGATTAGCAGTCACCCAAATGTTAACAAAACAGTACGTAAGTGTGAATGTTGTGTAAATGTTGTGTAAGTGTGTCAGCTGTGGTACAGTAAGAATGTTACGTAAAAATATATGTGTAATTGATGAATGTGCGTCTTTAGCTAAGCTTGTAATAAATAAATGATTGATGTTGAATGAAGCAGTCGAAGGTAAAAGAGTATATGTGTTTGTGTGTATATGTGTTTTCTGTTCCAGTACCCGTGGTGTTACGGGCATCATGAAATAATTACCTAAGAGTCAGAATATAAGCAGGAAATTAAATGGATGGGAGTTAGATTTAGTTTAGTAGTGTATGTGAGTCCAATTGAATGGAAGATTCATTGGAATGAGGTTACAAACAGCGTAATTGGAGCATGAGTGAGAATATGCAAATGAAGTAGTGTTTTTAGGCCTAAAGATATGGGGATTTCGGATTAGGTCATAATCATCAGATAATGCCCAGGAAGTCCTCGATTCGTCCGCACAGGTAATCCTAGGTGATAGGGCGGACGAATCGCAATAAAAGGGACATGGCATTTAATCAGAATTGTGTGAAATTGACACTATCTCTGTTTAAAACCCTCTTGCATTATTTATCAAAATTTACCTAGGCATACGTACAAGCACGGCATTTTAGCAGGTGTTTTAAAACATGAAAGACGAGTAAACGTTTTGAACGGTAATGCGCAGGAGATAACAGTAACCCAGAAGCAATGTATTCATTTATTAGTTACGTACGATTAGCCATTAATATGTATTAAACTATCTTCCAATAATAGTGAAATTTATGTTTATGCACGAGTTTTAGTATGATTATGAAGTTAAAGTCACGAGCCAGTTGAGCAGGAAATGGGTATTTCCTGCAGTTTGGGACCAGAAATCGTCCTAAACCAAGCAAATCTGCAACTGTCATGTTTTCTCTGTCTAATACTCAAATTATGGAAATAACCGTTAACCAATTCAAGGAACTGGCTCTTGTTCATAATCGGAAACTCGAAATGAGCCGAATGCAATGTCATGACTCCATGTCGCACAAATGCAGAATGTACATTACAAATAACAATCTAGATTGCAATTTCCTGCACTACAGTGCAGGAAATTGCCCAAAATGTTACATTCTGCAACGTTGGTTCGGTAAAGTTAGAGATAGCATTAAAACGATTGAATTTTCATTCTAAAGCCAGCAAGTTTAAAATACTTCAACAACTTCAAGACGACAAGTTCGTGTTCAAGATCTGAAAGCCAGTAGAGTGAATAATGGTTGCTGGGTTCGATTCCCGCACCATAATTATGTAACTAATGGGTTTTAACCCATTTGATTCAGGTGCGAAGTCTGTGGATCTCTCGCCTGAAGACGTCAATCTTGCCTCTGGTCGATTAGCAGTGATTATCAGTATTGGAATTGGAATTGTTAAGTAGGAGCCGGAAGTGCTCAGAGTCATAATCAGTCGAAGGACATTCGGATCTCATAACTGTAGGTACTCTTGTTGGTTAGAGAGTAACTGAATCTTTGAGGCAGAGACGAACCTAGTCCGCACCGGAATCTTTGGGTAGAAACTGAAACCTATTTTGGTGATTGAAATTTGGAAACTTGTTTGGAAACCAGCCTAAGATTCGAGTTGAACTTTTTACACTAGAATTACGAATCGACATCTTATTTGATCTAAAATGCTTATCTCTGTTCTTCTTACTCTATTGGGGGTGGATATCCCCCTAGCTCTGCTTTAAAGCTAAGTAACTCCGTCAATCCTGAGATATTGATAGAGAAGACAAGATAGAAGACAGATCTAAATTAATCTTGAACTTTAATCTAACTGTTTAATTTTGACCGATTATCTCCCGGTACATTCCTTCTCCTAGCCTTGTATTGTCTGATCCTCTTGAATTGGAGTTGATCTGCAGGAACCTCTCCGATAGCAATCTCTAAAGTGGGCTGTGGAGTCCTAGCGACTACTTTGCAGCAACTGAGAGCTCACCCAGAGTCCGAGCCCACCCTCTACTGTATTATCATTAATTATTATTGTTATTATTATTATTATTATTACTGTTATTATTATTAATATTGGATTTTGGTCCTTTGGTACTGTAAAGGACAGATAAAGAGAGTGCACCAGCATAACACGCACATAAAGCATATAGGACACCAGTAGTTGAACTGAGTTAGGTCCTAGAGTTGAGTCGTAGCAGAAGTAGAGTTATAACAGTAACCTGAAGAAGAGTCTAGCCCCTTTGCTGAACGTGTATAACCCAAATTATTCCAAATCCACCCGGTAGAGAGAGTCTGGCAACTCTGGTATATTGACCGTTAATAGCATTTGTCAATATACTTGTATTTGGCATCCCTATTGTCATTATCATACAGTGTCTTTAATATTATTGTAACCACCATTATATCTAGTACTCAGATTGTCTGTAATTGTCAGAAACATATTAAACAGAGTGCAGTGTTTAAGCAAGACTGTGAACCAGTGATCTACAGATCCGGGTGTGATCTTCCAAACAAACGGTAAGTTTTTCTCAGATCTCGCTAGAGATCTGACTAGAACCTCTCACAGAGAAAAGAATTGAGTTGTGCCTTCGATCTGCGTGTCAAGGCCCTCTATTTGACTTCGGCAGTGAACAAATAGAGCGAGAATCGACCCCTCTCACCGTTCTCTGTTGATTACCAGCTAAACGAACTCACGGCAATACCCCTATCAGGTTAGCTGTAGAGATCCCCGATTTTGGCATACCACCTTTCGGGAATCTGGTACATTAGTTTGTCCGCTTAGGCAAACGTGCTAACCTTCCGTGTAAGTGAACCGCCGACCTAAACGACCTCCACTTTCGAAACCAAATTCAATTGGTCACATTTTCTGTCTCAACCCGACTCAGTTCATTACATTTGCCAATCAGTCTTGCTTACTCAATGTTTTGTCAAGATTGCTTCATCCATGGAAAAATTACGTAGGAAATCCCGGTAGTGGTATCACCACCTTAAAGAGCACGGAAATAGGTTATTTCGTAAATTTTAGCTATTTTCGTTTTAGGACTAAAGCAGTACGAGCCAAAAATACCCCAATCGAAACCAAGAATCTTAAGCTCTGTCTCAATAATATAATTGAAAGTTGGATATATTTCCAAGTTTCGCTCGCCAATAGTGGAAGACTGTCAAATATGATTCAAAAAACTACTGCCTATAGTACAAAAATACGAATTTAAAATGACGAATTATAAATTTAAATGAAGGCAAACTTCTGAGCGATGAAATGCTAGGAAATTCTTTAATAAAACAGTTTAATGCTAACTTCACGTAGGTAGCGCAGTTGGAAGTTTATTGTTATACCGCTCATCGTGATTAAGCAGGCGTTGGCCTAAAACCTTGAATCCGTCAGAAGTGGTGGATGGGATCACCAGTCGTTGCTATAATTGATTTTCAGCGAATTCTTTTTTCTAATAAAGTTGCCACTTTTTCCTGGTTTACTAATAATCTAAATTTAATTTTATTCTGCTTTTCTATTTGCTTTCTAAATAGCTGTATTTAACTTGCGAATTATTATTGCTTTGGTTGGCTTGCAAAATAATTACAAACTTGCGGTAAATTTGAGGCCGTGGCGGATCCAGGGTTTTATTCAATAAGGGAGGAGGAGGGGCAGGCGCAGGGGAAGTGTGGTGGCGTGCAAAATTGTGGGGGGACTGTGCTTTTGTGGAGATTTTTTTGAAACGCTAGAACTTTCGCAATTTTGGGAGTTGGAAAAAGCAACACTAACATATATATAAAGATGGGGGGACAAAAATTTTGCCTTGGTCCCCCCTTGGTTCGAAAAAAATTTTTTGTCTCCGATTTGGATGAGATGAGGTGCCCCTCGGGTAATTCGAGGTCGCTGATTTCAAAAATCCAATCGAGAGATCGATCTGATCAATAGATCGATCAGTAGAATCGATCGATCGAAATCGATCAACCTTTTTGTCTCCGATTTTCGCGAAAAGTCGCCTCTAGGGTAATTCGGGGGCGCTGATTCCGAATCTGCAGCAGTGGTGGCGCCAGGCCGGCCCTCGGGCCCCCCGTTTTGCGATTTGGGCCCCTCCCTTTGGGGTGTCGGTCGGCCCCCCTTGAAAAATTTTTCAGCTGTTTATATACATAATTTGAGTGTTTTTAAGAAATTTTTTAAAAAATCGGCAAATTTTTGCTAAAAATGGAAAAATTTTTCCTAAAAGTTGAGAATTTTTTTGGGAACTGAAGGTAAAAACTATAGCTAAAATGTGGCCAAAATTTTGGATTTCCCAAAAAAAGGTCGCCGGATGTTTGGGTCGGGCCCCCTCTTCAAAAA
The DNA here is from genome assembly GCA_030248195.1 of Trissonchulus latispiculum. NCBI lineage: Eukaryota > Metazoa > Nematoda > Enoplea > Enoplida > Ironidae > Trissonchulus > Trissonchulus latispiculum. Next base: position 20,727 of record JASAND010022611.1, on the reverse strand, counting down.
ATCCTGGCGCCGCTACTGATCTGCAGGCGTCCACAAACACCAGTGTAATACATCTACCGCGGCAAGGCGCATGCATGCAAGCGGCAATGCTGCGACAGGGTTAGTAGACAGGCATATAGACATACGATCGTCGAGGTCGCTGATTTCAGAAATCGAATCGAGAGATCGATCCGATCAATCGATCGATCAGTAGAATCGATCAATCAAAATCGATCAAAAATTTTTTGTCTCCGATTGTCGCGAAAAGTCGCCTCCAGGGTAATTCGGGGGCGCTGATTCCGAATCTGCAGTCGAAATTTCGATCAGAGCTGCGAAATTCGACTTATACGATTTTTGAGAAAATCGAAGAAAATAGATTTTTGCTTGCGCGGGATCGATTTTCATGAAATTTCGACAGCATCCCCGAATTACTGGCGACTTTTCGCGATAATCGGAGACAAAAAAGTTTTTGATCGATTTTGATCGATCGCTTGATCGGATAGATCTCAAGATTCGATTTTTGAAATCAGCGACCTCGATTTACCGTAGGGGCACCTTCTCACCCAAATCGGAGGCAAAAAATTTTTTCGAACCATATGTAAGGGGGGACCAAGGCAAAATTTTTGTCCCCCCATCTTTATAAGTGCCGAAAAAGCTTTATACATCGTTTTAAAACTAGATTTTGGTAAATCAATTTTTTACTAACAAATTTAACTGTCTACTTTGAACCACGGTCCACCATAGTAATGACTATGTCTATATGCCTGTCTACTAACCCTGTCGCAGCATTGCCGCTTGCATGCATGCGCTTTGCCGCGGTAGATGTATTATAGCCATTGGGGGGGGAAACCCACTTTCGGATTTTGGCTGGAACTTTTTTGTTATAAGGGCTAGCTGAGAACTCTATATACCATCGTACTTGGCGTACTTAGAACTTTCTTTTAAGCCCATTTGCACTTCTCTAGGTTGTACCGTTAGGCCGGTATAATGCAAAAAGTAGCGGGGGAAAAACCCAATGGGGGAAAAAACCCAAATGGGGGAAAATAAACCCACCCCTCACAGGTCCTAAAAATTGTCGTAGCGCGATTCTGACACTTCCTGTGTAAAATTCAACTCTTTTTTAGTTAGTATGAGTCAAAAAACCCGACCTAGGTAGCTTTTTTGAGATCTCATGTGCCATTGAAAATGCAGCATCAAATGGACAGGTTTCATAAAGTTTAACACATAAACATAGGGCAATTTTTTAAAAATGCTAAAAACGATGTAATTTGATAAAACTTATTATTCTAACGTGTAGAGAATGGTTTTTTACGGACAATTGGCTATTAAAGTCACAATTAGACCTCTGCTGGGTCATCCAGCAGCGAAATTGCACTTTTAGGGTTTTATGCCTCTAGCTACCCAAGTATATATTCAAAATTGTCCAAATCTGACAGCATAGGGTGACGCAGCGTCCTCGATAATATCGTACTACAGTCCCGAATTGTTTCCCAGTTGAGCTGGTAAAAAAATTTTTCAAAAAAATTGGGTGGGTTTTTTCCCCCCAAAGTGGGTTTTTTCCCCCGCCACGTTTGGCAATGTGCCAGTCTAACGGTGCATCGGATCGGTCTAATTTTTGCTGTGTGCAAAGAGGAAGACTTGCCATCATTGCAGATATTTGCAAAACTTTTCTAGCCCAAGCCTGTCAAAAGTTACATCGGTCCAAACTTTTGCCAAATTTTTGGAAGGTTGGACCAAAAAGTAGGTATATATATATCATTTTCAAAATGTCATAAAATGAGCAAGAGTGAACCAAATGACCTGATCTTTGCACACATAGGTTAGAAAGAGTCGCGCTTTCTGCTGGTATAGCGCGGCGGGAAAAAAACCCAATCCGATATGCGGGAAAAAAAACCCATCGCCAGTGTGAGTCACCCGTATGAGCTATATAGATTGGATTTTAATAGCCTATCATAAAGAGCGTCCAAAACTACCCTAGAGGGTGTATTATTGTAGTTCCCCCTGCCTCTCAGCAAATTTTTTGGGACTTTGAAAATTTTGGAATTTTTGGTCCCAACATGGGGGTCAGGCAGGGTCAACTTTGGGGGGTCACCCTGAACTACTGGAAAGACTTAGCCCAAAACGGATTATAGTTTCACAGAGGATATGTCTCGAACTTCACGATGGTGTATGCAATTTGGCTCTAATACCTGTGGTGCTACCTGGAGGTGACCTAGACTCGGCGGGGAAAAAACCCATGTGCGGGAAAAAAACCCAAATTTCAAAATGAAATTTTTTACTAACCATTAGCAGCAAAGGAAAAATTCATGCATTTCTTAGCTCAGTAGAGCCTCCTGATTAATTTGGTATAGATTTTACCTAGGTTCGATCTTCTATGTGAGGTCCAGATGGCCCAAATCTGAGATGGTGCCATTTCAAGCCAAATTTTCAAATTTCGCCAAAAACCGCTAATTTTTCATTAAAACCTCAATTTTAATACAAAAACTAATATATTTTGATTCAGATGTACTAAAAATGACCCGCTCTTTCGAATGGTATAGTCAAAACCGTTCTAGCATGCTTGCAGCAAAAAAATCGGCTGGGTTTTTTCCCGCCCATGGGTTTTTTCCCCGCATTGGGTTTTTTTCCCATCGGTTTGGTCGAAAATTTCTCACCAACCGTAAGTGATAGAGAGACGTTTTATGGCTCATTTTGAAGCTCTTCGCAAGGCCTCATGGTAGTTATCGTTAGATTTTCGATTTGTCGCTTAATAAAAAAGTTACAGCCAAAATTCGAAAATTTGGGTTTTTTCCCGCCGCGCTATATATATGTTTTGGAGCTCCTAGCTCCAACCCGTGACCCAGGAGGCGGGTGGGTTTTTTCCCCCAAAAAGAGGGGGTGGGTTTTTTTCACCCCATGGCTATACACTGGTGTTTGTGGACGCGGCGTTATGGGCTGGGAGGCCCCGGGCGCGGGGCAATCACGTGTTGTAATAAATTATACGATACTAACCCCACGTGAATTTCCCGGGATTTATTAAAAAAATATAAAATATAAAGCTTAAAATCGAGACATTCACCTTAGTGATGGGCACTGGATATCCGGATATCCGGATAATTTTTATATCTGGATAATATCCGATTTGAGAAAAATATCCGGATATCCGTGAACATTTCAGTCAAAGCAATGAAAAATTAGCAAATTTTTGACAAAAATTTCAAAAATTTTTAAATATTTTTCAAAAATTCCTAGGAAAATATTTTTGAAACGAAGGTTGCGGCTTGGTTGCATGATAGACATTCACAGCCTGCCGAAAAATTGACAGAAAAATTGAAAATTTAACTGCTAAATCGAAAAATTTTCTTGAAGTTATATAAGTTTGGAATAGGCGGATAACCGGATATCCGTTAACGCAAAATAGGCGGATATCCGGATATGAAAAAATATCCGGTGCCCATCACTAATTCACACGAGCTTACGAAACTAGCAAAATTAGCACAGCACAAAACTAGCAAAAATTTTCTGACACACTGAGATCTTACAGGCTGAATATAGACCAAAAATTTTTGAACATCGATTTCTCAAAACTGCAGAATCGGCCAAAATTTTTTCTTGTGCTTTGCTGTGAAGGACTTATGGGCCGAGGAACATTTTTGAATTTGGCTCAACAAACAAGCCTCAGCTCAGCAGTAGCGGCGCCAGGATTTTTTGAAGAGGTCAGGGGGGGGGGACCGACTCTCTGGAAAATCCAAAATTTTAGCAAATTTTACCATCAGTAATCACTTTCCAAAACTTTTCTCAAATTTTAGCAAAAATTTGCCGATTTTTTAAAAAAATTTCGTCAAACAAACAAACTATGCATATAAACAGCTGAAAAATTTTTCTAGGAGGGCCTGACGCCGACACCCTAAAAGGGGGGCCGGCCCAGGCACCCCTGGCGCCGCCACTGAGCCTCACTACTACTCCAGAAAATCCGGCAAATGTGCGGTGACACGAAATTTTGCAACTTTGTATTCAGTTTTCTCGCAACTGGAGATGTTTTATCTCAACCCACCCAAGCAATAGTGCGAATTTTCCTCCAGCCCAAAATTGCGCAAATCCATCGGGTAGTTTTTCAGAAATCGATGTTGAAAACAAAATAATCGCTGTTTTGCCAAACTGGTTTCTCAGCCAAATCAAATCTCTAAGGCAACGAATCCCAGCTAATAGACATTGATAAAATGGGCAGTTAGACCGACCGCGCAGGCGCATCGACTGAGTACGTATGAACAAACGAAAATTGTCCGTACGATTTGGCAGTCATTTTGAAAAAACTTATTTCCTCGAAAGTGGCCGTTTTTTACCCCTAAAGTCTTTTCGGCTTATGCTGACTTAACCACTAGAGATTACTCAAAGCTTGTAAAAGCAAAAATGTTCGTTTTTGTACCCTGTTTCCATCCATAACAACCAATCTAATGTATCGACTGTCTACTGAGAGTATAAATGCCCAAAACCGAAAATTTTTATCTTTTCTTTCACCTAACAATGTTGGGATTGGTTAAGTTTCATCTATTTCATAAAGAATTGAAGCCTATAGGATCAACTTTACACAAAGGAAGCCACCACCGTAAGTGTAAAAACGGCGAAAAATTGGTAAAAAGACTATATACGTTTAAGGGTTTTTAAGCTAAAATATGTAGTGAAAATTTCTTTAAAACTGCGACGACACCGGAAACATTTTTGAAAAGGGTAAAAATGGTGAAATTTGGCAATTTTGTGGGTTATAGGAGGCATTTCATGAGGGGGGCTCTTTGAATAGGGAGCCTATTGAGAGCCTCCTCCAGCCCCTGTGTGGCGTGCATCCAGGCAACATAGCGAGAGTCACTAGATATGGCTGATGAGGTGAAGCAAGGGTTCTATACGACCCAGGGTATTTTTACATGGGGGGGGCGGGGGGCCCCGAAATTGACCTTCCCCCCCCCCCCCGAAAATGCCTGCCCCCCTGAAATCGCCCCCTCCCGGGATTTTTGCTTCCCCCCCCCCCGGGATTTTTTGGAGGCCCAAATTTTTGCCATAAATAGGCAAATTTTCAAAAATTTTCCGGCTTCGCCGGAGATTTTTTCGTAGAAATAGCCATTTTTAGCTTAAATCCTGGCATTTTTGAGAACTTTTTGCGTTTCACCATGTAAAATACGCCAAAAATACCATTTTTTGGCTCATTTTTACAAAAAATCTTCCCCCCCCCGGCCCTGGGGGGGGGGCCCGGGAAGCCCCCCCAGAAAAAAATCCCTAAAAATACCCTGCTATACCCAGAGTATAGGATTAGATCCTGATCGGCCACCTAATTCGAGGTCGCCGAATGGGGGCGGCCCCCCACCCCGCCCATTACGAAGGATAAACCGGTGTGGCATAGTTTCCCTGGAACTTTGGGTCTGGAGGGGGTAAATTTAGCTAACTTTTTGGGTCCAAGAATCGCTGGGGGGCAAGGCCGCACCCAGGGGGGGGGTTCAAGGGGTCTAGACCTCCCCCTTTTGGGATGACAAAATAGAAAATTTTTGCTATTTTTATGGCAAAAACTGCTATTTTTTAAAAATTTTCGCGCCTTCGGCGCGATAATTCACTTTTTACAAGAAATAAACGTCCAATGTATTGTTTTTGGGCAAAAATGCAAAAATTCTTCAACTTCAGGGGGGCTCCGCCCCCCAGACCCCCCGTTGCGTTTTACCTTGGACCCCCCCTTTTCAAAATCCTGGGTGCGGGCCTGCTGGGGGGGGTAGCCGAAAGTTGGGGGAGAGTATGTGGAAGTACCCCCCTCCAACCCCCCTCCCTCCAAAGGAAACTATAGGTGCTGGGTCCAGGGTATTTTTTAGGGATTTTTTTCGAAGGGGGCTTCCCGGGCCCCCCCCCCCGGGCCCCGGGGGGGGGGGAGAAAAGTTGGGGGGGGGGGAGATTTTTTTGCAAAACTGAGCCAAAAACGGTATTTTTCGGCGTATTTTACATTCTGAAACGTAAAAAGTTCTCACAAATGCCAGGATTTAAGCTTAAAATGGCTATTTTTACGAAAAAATCTCCGGCGGAGCCGGAAAATTTTTGAAAATTTGCCTATTTTTAGCAAAAATTTGGGCCTCCAAAAAATCCCGGGGGGGGCAAAAATCCCGGGAGGGGGCGATTTCGGGGGAGGCAGTCATTTTCGGGGGGGGGAAGGTCAATTTCTGTAAAAAATACCCTGGGGTCCTCCAGGTCCCAGGAGCGAAATGGCACTTTTAGGTTTTTCCTCTAGAGCTAGACAGGGATTCAAAATTGCCGAAAGCTGACAGCATAGGATGACGAAGGGCCCTCAATAATACCGTATTATATATAGCCATGGGGTGAAAAAACCCACCCCCTTTTTTGGGGGAAAAACCCACCCGCCTCCTGGGTCACGGGTTGGAGCTAGGAGCTCCAAAACATACCAGCAGAAAGCGCGACTCTTTCTAACCTATGTGTGCAAAGATCAAGTCATTTGGTTCACTCCCACTCATTCTGGCTTTTTCCTAGGCAAAAATTTCTGGGGGGGGGGAAGTCTGGGGGGTCCCCCCCAGGTCTGGGGGGGGCTCGGATTTCTGGGGGGGGGGGAAGAAAATGTTTTCAAAAAATGCCTAAAAATAGCTATTTTTTGCTGCTAAGCTAAAAAATTAACTATTTTTAACTTAAATTTAAGCTTAAAATAGCTAAAAAATGAGTAAAAATCCGGCGAAGCCGGAAAAATTTTTCAAAATTTACCCTCAAAACCCTATTTTTCCGGGCATTTTAGAGTTCTGGGGGGGGGAAGGCTCGAATCCGGGGGGGGCGACCCAAGTCTGGGGGGAACGAATTTCTGGGGGGGCCCCCACCCCCCCCCCTGTAGGAAAAAGCCAGCTCATTTTTTGACATTTGTGACAGCTACTTTTTGGTCCAACCTTCCAAAAAATTGCCAAAAGTTTCGATCGATGTAACTTTTGACTGGTTTGGGCTAGAAAAGTTTTGCAAATATCTGCAATGATGGCAACTTTTCCTCTTTGCACACAGCAAAAATTAGACCGATCCGATGCACCGTTAGTCTGGCACATTGCCAAACGTGGCGGGGAAAAACCCACTTGGGGGGGGGGAACCCACCCAAATGTTTTTGAAAAATTTTTTACCAACTCAACAGGGAAACAATTAGTGGCATTATCATCGTGGGTATTATCGAGGACGCTGCGTCACCCTATGCTGTCAGATTTGGACAATTTTGAATACTTGGGTAGTTAGAGGCAAAAAACGCTAAAAGTTCCATTTTCGCTCCTGGAGGACCCAGCAGAGGTCTAATAGTGACTTTTAATAGCCAATTGTACGTCAAAAACCATTCTCTACACGTTAGAATAATAAATTTTATCAAATTGCAGCGTTTTTAGCATTTTTTAAAAATTGTCCTATGTGTTTATGTGTTTAACTTTATGAAACGTGTCCATTTGATGCTGCATTTTCAATCGCACATGAGATCTCAAAAAAGCTACCTAGGTCGGATTTTTTGATTCATACTAACTTAAAAAGAGTTGAATTTTACACAGGAAGTGTCAGAATCGCGCTACGACAATTTTTAAGACCTGTGAGGGGTAGGTTTATTTTCCCCCAATTTGGGTCCCCTCCCCCCATTGGGTTCCCCCCCCCGCTACTTTTTGCATTATACCGGCCTAACGGTACAACCTAGAGAAGTGCAAATGGGCTTAAGAGAAATCTGGGGAATTTTTCTTGGGGGGGGGGGGCTCGGGGGCGGGTCATTTTGGGCGGGCGAAATTTTTTCAAAAATTTTCTAAAAACATGGTAAAAATTGCGCTATTTTTATAGTAATCGCCAAAAATAAGCGGATTTACGTATTGCTTAAGTAGACAAAAGTTGACTAAAAATCTCCAGCGAAGTCGGAAAATTTTTGAAAATTTGGTCTACTGAGCGATTTTTTCAGGGCAAAAGTTGGTACCAAAAGGGCACCCACTTTTTGGGGGGGGGAGAAGGCTTTTTGGGGGTCCCTCCACTAGAATAAGCCCAGGAGGCGGATGAGTTCCCCCCAAAAGGGGGCGCGCTTTTTCACCGCATGGCTATCGCTTATACATACAAGTAGCTCACACCGGGTGTGGGTTTTCCCCCGCATTGGCGAGTGGATTTTTTCCCGCTTGGGCCTGACTATAACATCTGAGCTCCAGATTCGTGGTTGAGTTCAGTTAGAGTTTGCTCGTTACTCCCCATGGTCGCTTCAAGTAACTTCCGGTGCTTTATATATATTTCCCCTAACTTACGGGCCTCTCAATCCATTCCAGATCTTCATGATATTTTTCACACACAATTTCTAACTTTAGCATTTCCATTACATAGCACTGCCATCTTACCATCAATTTTGGCAAGATCTTGCTAAATTTCGTGACAAGATAACTATCTTGCCAAAATTTTAGCAAGATAACCAACTATGCTGCTCTTAGCATGATAACTATATATCTTGCCTATTTTACTATCTTGCTGCGACATACTATAATTGCGTAAAAGTTTGTTCCGGTGCCCATCCATTTATGTTAATCTACTTACTAATTTTTCAGCAATTTATTCTGTGATATTTTGAGGCAATGTCAACATTATTAAATGAACTGCAGTGGAAGAGTCTTTTACGTTCTGCAGGAAAGATTCGTTCCGTGTGGTTGCCTTCATTTCGTTCAGTTTATCATGGTTCGAGGCTGGAGCAACAGTTCAACATGAAATTACAGCCAACACCTTCGCAGTTTTCTGTTGCCAAGGTATACAATAAAATAATTATCTCTGGTTTATTCTTACTGGGGGGGGCGTCCCTCTCTCGCCCGCCATGAAATGCTCTCATATATTCCGACCTTCCCTCCATAACCCCAAAAATTGTCAAATTTTACCCTAAATTCTGAAGGAATTTTCCGGCTTTACCAAACTTTTTACGAAATTTTCACTATTTTAGCCTAAAAACACTTAAAATTAGCCATTTTTAGCGATTTTTAGCAGTTTGCACACAAAAACCCCGCAAAAATTTGAAACCATTTTCCAAAAACAGCCCCGCCGTAAATTTTGGCCTGAAAAATAAACCACTTGGACAGAAAAAATGTTTAAGAATTATCTTTTAGAAATGTTTCTAGCTTTACGTATATACAAATTTCACTTGAATGTTTGTGAATTTCTATTCAGGGGGTTATTACATTATTGTTATTATTACGTTATTGTGGATGATCTTCCTCTTACCTACGAAACGTAAAAGTGAAGAGCTTCATTCAAAGTTTGTGTTTCAGACTGGCTTGTTTGGTGTTCCGGGTCTTTCTGATGCGGCTGCTTGGAAGGAGCTGACTCAGAAGACCAAAGTCCAGTCCGCTGCTCTCCGGGCAGAAATATTTGATGCTGGTCGAACCCGGAAGATGGTTGAAGTTTTTGATGAACTGTCCAATGTCATTTGCTCCGTGGCTGACATGGTAATAATTTTATGTACATACTGTGCCTCCTCTAAGTGGGCTTAATCAAGGCACACTTGAGTTCTGTTGACTAGACCTGCAAAAATGTTATTTAAATCCCACCTGAACATACGGTGAACTGGCGTGACTTTGGCCATCGGGGTGACATTGGCCAATTTCAGAAATTAGTTTTGAGACTTTCTCTTCGTCTTAACCAAGTACCCACCTATAAAAAGTTTGATTTTTTTACATTTAGGATGTTGGCGTTGTTTTAAACAGCCAGCAGACTTTGACTAGTGTCTTTCAGGAACCACCGTGATCGATTTAAAAAGACCTGTCCGACACCCCCTCAAAAAGTACCTATTTATAGTCTCCCGTTACAAAAAATTCTAGTCACTCTTCTAGTATGTACCAATTGTTGAATTTTTTTCAAAACCCAAAGGACCCAATCGTCAGAAATCACCAAGACTGTCAACATAGCTTACGCCAATTTGCTGACAGAGCTGTGGCAAATGTGACCCCGCTGTCCAGCAGACTTTTGGGGTCACTTTGGCCGGAATGAAAAATGGCTTGTATGAGCTCTCCATCAATAGCAAACTGTCAGTAACCATTTTTCTGCTCCCAAAACGGCTGTGTGCATAACATAGACATAATAAATATAGTTTATTGGGCTTAGTCTATATAATTTTCCTTGGATACGGGGTGCTCCTTGGGGGGATTCGGGGGCAAGCCTTCTTGGGGGTGAGAACATATTTATTACTGAAAATGATCTAAAAAATCTCTAAGTTATTCTTATATTACATTGCAAAAGTTATTTAACATTGAAAATACCCAGATTTTGTGGCCATAATAGATAAAATTCGGCAAAATCTCCGGCGAGGCTGGAAATATTTTGAAAATTTGGTCATGTGATCGATTTTTTCAAGGTATTACTTGGTAGCACATTCCTCAGTGCGTCGGAACAAAATTTTGTATTCCAAGGAACGTCCATTTTTCGAGTGGGTGACATTTTAGGAGACGGTGTTTAGACCCCCACCCCCCGGTAATGTAATGCTTACCGCCCGGTTTTTGTTTTTTTAAAACATGAAAAGTGGCCAAAGTACCCTATTGCAGCAGGTTAGATAGGCATACTGCATCTAAAGCACGCAAACCTAACATTCGGCCAATGTCTAGCAACCAGCGGGGTCACTTTGGCGACCCTATATTTTTTAAAAAAACAAGTGGGTCTCAGCTGGTACACTCACATATGATGTACCAGCCTGTAGACCAAGGCACCCTCCACATTTTAAAAAAAATTTGTTCAGATTGACCCAAAATTGAATTCAGGGCGTTATCTTGAAGTTTGAAATTGGCCAAAGTGACCTCGTTTCACCGTAGGTAGTTATGCTGGTGAAATGAAGGGAAGCTCAGGGTATTTTTAGGGATTATTCCTTGGGGGGGGGGGGCTTCCTGGGGGGATTTTTTGCAAAAATTGGCCAATAAATGGTATTTTTGGCGTATTTTGCATGGTGAAACACAAAACGTTCTCAAAAATGCCCGGATTTGTGCTAAAATAGCTATTTTTAGGAGAAAATCCCCGGCGAAGTCGGAAAAGTTTTGAAAATTTGCCAATTCATGGCAACAATGTAGACCTCATTAAGGGGAAGCCCAAAATCGGGGGGGGGGCGATTGCGGTGGAACCACCCCTGTAAAAATACCCTGGAAGCTGGTGGGCGAAAGGTTACGAAAATTCATAGTCGACCCTGGCCCTGTTGTAGGTGCAAATGGTTAAGTTATGATATTTGGAAAAGTCAGAGTTGTGTGACTCTCCACATGCCCTGGGCTTATTCTAGGGATTTTTTCTTGGGGGGGGGGGCCCTCGGGGGGCGAGTCATTTGGGGGGGGGGGGGCGAAAATTTTTCTAAAGACATGCTAAAAATTGCGCTATTTTTATAGCAATCGCTAAAAATAAGCGGATTTAGTGCTTAAATAGCGAAAATCGAGTAAAAATCTCCGGCGAAGCCGGAAAATTTTTGAAAATTTGGCCTTCTGAGCGAATTTTTTCAGGGCAAACGTTGGTGCCAAAAGGGGCACCCACTTTTTTGGGGGGAACCCCCCCCCCCTCTCCTCCCAAATTAATTAATATATATATATTATATATATATATATATATATACTCCATAATCTATTAAATTCCATATTAACTTCCTCCCCTCCCCCCCCGCCCCCCCCCCTTTCTCTTTTCTTTTCTTTTCCCCCCCCCCCCCCCCCCCCCTCCCCCCACCCCCAAATTATTCACCCCCCTTCCCTTCACTTCTTCAAATAAAAAAATTTTTTTTCCATTTTCCCCTCCCCCCCCCCCCCCCCCTTCCCCCTAAAAAACCCCAACGTACCATATAATAATAATAATAATAAAAAGTTTATTCAAATAAAGCGCTCACTATACAAGTATACGGCAAACACTTTACTGAAAAGGATTACACAGAGTCGCAGTACAACTACTTACGTGCATCCAATACAAGAAAAAAGTCATAAAGTCAAAAGGAATAAAACATTATATACTGGAAATAGTGCAAACAGTGCTTATTCGTGCTCAGTTAAAACAATTGGCAGAACCTAGAAACATCCCAATCCTTCAGATTACGCTTAAATATGTTCAGATTTGCAGAGCCTACAAGTTCAGACGATAAATTATTCCATATCTGCACTACACGATTACTAAAAAAAGTACTTTTTTTCATTTCTACGAAACTTTGCAGAAGTTAAGGTTTTGTTATGACCTCTTAGACCACTACTACTTCGAAAACAAAAATAGTCCTCAACATTTAAATTGTCTATCCCATGAACTATTCTAAAACACTGAAAAAAATTTTCAAACCAAAAAAAAAACTCCTCCCCCCATTTCTAAATAAACTAACTAACTAACTAACTAACAAATCAGCTTTAATACGACGAGCTTCAAGACTTTCCATCCCAAGTATTCTAAGTCTTTCAGAATATGGCATATTTTGTAATCCTGGTATTCTCTTCGTGAACTGCTTTTGTACACTCTCAATAATCTTTATGTCCTTTTTAAGATGGGGGCTCCAGATTACAGAGTTAAATTCCACAATAGGTCTAACATACGTCAGATACATTGCACGAAGAAAATCCCTATCACGACAAAGAAAACGTCTGTAAATCAAATTGGATCGCTGTGCAGCCTTGGCAGCAATTTTAACACAATGTGCAGAAAATTTGAGTTTTTCATCAACAAACACACCCAAATCCTTAACAATTTCAGCAGTGGGAATTTTTACTCCATTAACAACATATTCCTGCTTTGGATTATTATATCCAAAGTGAACCAGGACACATTTTTCAAGTGCAATTTTCAATTGATTTTCACTTGCCCAATTGAATATATTAGAAATATCGTTCAACAGACTTTGAAATTCATTTTGCGTTTTGCATGTGAAATATAATTTAGTGTCATCAGCATAAATCTTAATCTTGCTTAACCCCACACGGCTAACCACATCATTTATATAGACCAAAAACAATAACGGACCAAGCACACTACCTTGTGGAACACCACTGACAACCTTGAATGAGCTCGACATAACACCATTCACTTTCACAGCTTGTGTTCTATCTGACAAAAATTCCTCAATCCAAGATAGGAATTTTGGATGAACTTTGTATTTTCTTAATTTGTACATTAGTTTTGAATGGCTAACAGTGTCAAACGCTTTGCTTATATCAATATAGATTGCGTCAACTGGGTTTTTGACATCAATAAAATTTACCCAATCATTTAGACATTCTAAAAGCTGAGTTTGTGTAGATTTACCCGAGACAAAACCATGCTGGTGTTTCGAAAGAATATTGGTACTAACAAAATAGTTATATAATTGTTTCTTTAATACACGTTCCATTAACTTACAACAAATAGAAGTCAAACTGACTGGTCGGTAACTTACAGCTTCAGATTTACTACCCTTCCCTTTATAGATAGGTACAACGATAGCATGTTTCCATTCCTTGGGAATCTCGGATGTATCAAAGGATTTTTGAAAAATCATTTGCAAGGGAATTGCTAGAAGCTCACTGAACGTTTTGAAAAAAATTGCAGGCAAGTTATCTGGGCCCCCACTTGAGCCAGCTTTCAAAGAAGCAATAGAGTCAATAACATGTTTACGAGTGATCGTAAAAGAGGATAAAGCATCAATACATGACATATCAACATTACATTCTGGCATATTTGGATACGTATCGTCATCAAGAACAAATACGGATGAAAATTGTTTACCAAAAGTATTCGACATATCAAAATTATCAGTAGTTTGCACACCATTATTTACCAATGATGTAACAGAATTGTTATTGTTTAAACTGTTTTTCACATAATTAAAAAACCTCTTTGTATTTGGCTCCGAAATAAAACTAGACTCTCGTTGCAAGTTATGATCTTTGATTGCTTTAGAGCAAACCTTACAGGCATTTTTGTATTTTCTTAAGAGCTGTTCTGACGGCCGCGCTTTATAGCTTTGATATGCTTTACGCTTATTGCGCATCATTCTTTTAACATAATTTGAGTACCTACATTTCCTCTTGGTAAAATGAGAGACCATCTTTGTAGGAACATACTTTGCCATCAAATTTAAGCACGTACTTTTAAAAATTCCCCACATTTCCTCCACGGATTTGTTATTAAACAACATTCCCCAATTAGTATTCTGTAAGTTTCTATATATGCCAGCATTATCGGCTTTTGGCCATAAAAATCTTGGAATCTTCAAAATAGGTGTACATTCTTTGTCCGACAAAATATCAAAAACAATAACGTTGTGATCACTATTACCCAACGGAGGTTTCACAGACATATTATCGACAAGGCTACATTCATTAACAAAAATTAGATCCAAAGTATTTTGAAACCTTGTAGGAGAAGTCACAAGTTGAGTAAGTCCAAAAGAAAGAAAAAGGTTTAAAAACTCATCTTGTCTGTAACGTATTGTTGCTTTTTCATTTACCCAATCCACATCGGGTAAATTAAAATCTCCAACCAAAATAAAAGGTAAATTGTAGTTAATTAAAACCTCAAGGAGTTGCTTGAAATAAGTGATCAGATTAGTCATGGTAACCGAGGGCCTGTAAATGTTACATAACAATAGTTCTCTATTACCAAAGTTCACTTTAACACAAACAGCGTCAACATCATCATTCTTAGGAATTTTAACCTCTTCAGATTTCAAACAGCTTTTAACAAATGTAGCTACTCCACCCCCTTTGCCTCAGATCTATCGCACCTGTAAAGATTATATACACTGCCACATTTCATAACAGAGTTAGGTATGTCATCTTTTAACCACGTTTCTGTTACAAAAATAAAGTCTGGGTTTTCTTCAGAAATTATTTCAAAATTAAAATCATCAACCTTGTTTAACAGACTTCTCGAGTTCAACAAAACAGCTTTAGAATTGGATTTTGTAGTTCTCTCCCTTGACATTGATACGGCCTTCTTATCATGGCCTACCTGAAACGGGAATCATTATGACAATAAGGAGTACCATATCTAACAGCATCACTATAACTGTATGAATTAAGGTTCCTACAATTAAAAGTATTCATAGTATTTATGTCGAGTAGAGGTTGTCTTCTGGGCCTGTCAGTAGAGATAGGAATCTGAGGAAAATTATTAATTTCGGGACAGTGTCTTTTTTTGTGACCACTGAGACCACAGGCATAACAGTGGAAATTGGATCGGAATCGACAGATTCTGGCAGAGTGACCGCGGATACCACAGATAAAACAAGAGTCAACGGGTGCATTGATGCGGTAAAGGCGGCGGACCGATTTGACAGGAGGGATCCGTTCACCATCATACAAAACCACCGCCACATCACCAACATGAGCTACGTCAACATCCGGGGGAGAGTAGGAGGATTCGGGCAAAAGAGATTTTCTAATATCCATCAATAAATTTCCAAATACATTTAGTCCGGGTAAAGCGGACTTGGCAGCAGATTTATCATTAAAATGGAGGCCAGAGGCCCAAAACTTGTCAGCAGGGTATGTGGAGTGAACAAGAACAGAATTTCCAGAATTACGTAGGGACTGGCGAAAAGGATAGCACTGGAGGACCTTTTGCGACAATAAAGATTCCATGAGTTTCACATCGCTGTCCGTCGGGGGTGTTTTCCCCAGCTGATGAGCCAGGCGAATGGCCACGCCCCCATGAGGAGCATTACGAATAGATTCAGATAATTCCGTATTTTGAAATGGAAGAGATCGTAAATACTGAAAACCGTGCTCAACAGATTGATATTCCTCGCCTGCATAAATAAAATTAAACATAAAAAGATTCGACAGAGGGTCATCTGGACCCTGAACAATTCTAGGCTCATTGGGCCCTGCCACATGTGACACCGTCATCGTCTCAGCATCGGAGATAGAGACAGAACACTGGGTGGCCACACCGACAGGTGAACGGCTGGGCACAGGAGCGGTACCGAGAGCGGGAGCGGGAGCCGGAACGGGAGCAGGAACTGGAGTAGCTGATTTCAGGCTTTCACGACAGGGTTTGCATGAAAATGGAACAAAATCTGACATCTTATTCCGCCACTGTAGAAAGGCGGACTCGGATAATCCAATACATTCAATACAGACCGGGTCACTGCAGATAAAACAAATCGCATTATAGTCATAAGCAGCCAGCCTGCCACCACACGGACCACAGGACGTAACACAAGGCATATTTAGAGGTAAACGACCAGGCACAGCAACAGTATCGTAAGTAGTATACGTAACCGGTGTACAAATAGATATATATATCGAGAGAAGAAAAAGGCTTGAAGCAATAAAAGAATTCTTAACGTTAAATACAGGAAAATGCGTAAAATGAATACAGCAATAACGGCAATAACGGCTAGGAATCCAGTGAGTACACCGTCCGTACAACCAGCCGACGAGATCACAGTAAAACAGCAAAATAGGCAGCACAGAAGCACAGTAAAACTTGCAATCAGGCCACTCCATGGGCGATCTAAACAGAAAGACCCATTTGATTCAACTGAATCAAATGGGTTAAAACATTAAGGTAAGAAAAAAAAAAAAACAAAATGAGAGTTTTTTTTTTTTATTTTTTTTTTTTTTACAAATTATCCCTTTTTCTTATTTTAGCGCAGCCTGGGTTTAAAAAATTCACTAAAAAATATTTCTCTTTTTTTTTTTTTCTTTATTTTCACAAAATATTTTTTTCCCTCTTTTTTTTTTTTTTATTTTAAAATAATTAAAATTCAGAGCACAAAAAAAAGTTATATTTTTTTTGCGCATACTACAAATTTGTTTTGATTATTTTGATCAAAATTTCTGGTCCTATCCTTATAATTGACCTCGTGTGAAACCTTCAAATCCAGGGATTTTTTTTTCAAAATCGGACCTGTGTAAATCTTGTGCAAATTTAAATTTCAGTGTGTATTTTTGCTTGAAGCTGTGTAAAATCTAAAAGCGTTGTTTTTCAGATATAATACGAAATAAAATAAATTTAAACGTTATTTTCGAATCATTCAAGTCAACGTTCTGCTAGCTGCACTTGTGTAACGTCCCGGAAGAACCCAACGGGGGGGGGTCTGGGGGGCTGAGCCCCCCAGACGCTGAGGAAATTTTGTAAATTGTAATAAAAATCACAATGGAAAAGTCTAGAAAGATAAATCAGTTAAATGTCAAAACTAGGATTGGACAAATTCTGTCTGGAAAAACGTCTCCTACTGAAGCGATTTCTTTATTTTTCCAACTTTTTTGAATACTTTTTCTCTCAAACATGCTGGTTACGTAGTAAAAGGTTTGAAGCTTTAATTGCTGCTGGGGATGGATCCATTATGGACAGAAAACACCAATTCTACTATAGATACCTAGAACAGCGGGGGGTCTGGGGGGCGCAGCCCCCCAAAAGTTGAGAAATTTTTTAAAATTTTCATCAAAACCGTGTTGAAAGTTGCATTTCTTTAGCTTTCGTTTTGAATATTCATTGTGCTAGACAGCAACATTTTTGTGGTTCAGATTGCTTTCTATGATAAAAGATATATATGTAGAAGAAACGATATTGAATCGTATCTACTTGCTATATATACTATACTATCTTACGAATATTTGCACGCTGTACGTAAATAAATAATACACAACTGCATAAGCAGAAGTATTTGCAGGAACAATAGAACACCTATAATCATGTCGTAATGCAGAAAACCATTGTAAATGATTGGAAAGAGGTGGGGTCTGGAGGCGGCAGCCTGCAGCTAAAAGCTAGAGCTATTTTAAATATGAAAGGCTTCAAAACTATATACTTTTTCAGAGCTCTTTTTGCGAAAATTTTCGAAAATTTGGCTGTGTATTTTGGTGTGTAAATTAGTTTTTCACTGTGTAAATTTATTTTTTTTGTGTAAATACACAGTATTTTACACAAAAAGAAAACCATGTTCAAATCACTATACAAAGTAGTGTTGAGAGGTTGTTTAATCTGTTTATCCAGCTTGGCATCTCTAATACAAAACTACGTAATGTGCCACGTGCATATATACTCTGTTGGTTTTAACTTTTTTCCTTGTTTTTACAGCTTAAACACTGATTATGCCCTGTATGAACGACTGAAAACAGTGCATGAAAAGGGAGACGTTGTGCCGTTGACCGAAGTCGATAGTCGAGTGATGCGTCTGTTTCTGGACGACTTTGAAATCAGCGGTGTTCATCTGTCTGCTAAGCAGGTGTGAAATTTCGGCATAGACTTTCAATTTAGTATAAAATTTTATTAGCATTTAGTTTCCTGTTATTGCTACGTATATATTGCTTGTTTTACAATAGTTCCGTTTATTAGATCTTTGGATTGTATTGAATTTTTACGTTGATGTGGGTTCGGGCTTTCCTTTCCTTGTTTCTAGAGAGTGACAGGGACACCGTTTTCTCTATTCTAAAGTAGTTTGAGTATCCAAACTTCAAAACCGAATTAATATACAGTGTATTATCATTGTACATTCGGTAACGGTAGGTACAGGAAAGTAGTGTACAGAGTCCTGACTTGTTTCTAGGCCAAAATGTATGGGGGTCGATATGGGGGGACTCAAAGTTGGCCCCCCGTCGATGGGGGATCACCAAAAGTGGGGGGCATATTT
The DNA here is from genome assembly GCA_030248195.1 of Trissonchulus latispiculum. Taxonomy (NCBI): domain Eukaryota; kingdom Metazoa; phylum Nematoda; class Enoplea; order Enoplida; family Ironidae; genus Trissonchulus; species Trissonchulus latispiculum. The sequence goes on along the minus strand of JASAND010022611.1, from coordinate 2,213 downwards.
TTGCAAAAAATTTGTGAATTTTTACGTTTATTGTGTAAACTGTCAAAAATCGCTAAAAATGACTAATTTTAGGTGTTTCAAGATAAAATATGTAGCGTAAATTTCGTTAAAATTTCGGCGAAGCCGGGAAACTTATTTAAAATTTAAGGTAAAAATGGTGAAATTTGGCTATTTCCTGGGTTATGGGGGAAGGTTGGAATTTATGGGGGGTCCTCCACCACTTACATTGAAATTTGAGAGTAAATTATTTTTGTTACTAATTTTCTGTGTTTCAGTGTCAACAGTTTGTGCAGCTGACACAGTCAATTCTGCGAGAGGGCGCGGCCTTTGCCCAGGGCTGTGATCAACCCTCAGCCATTTCACTTTCCCGATTGCCTTCCTCACTTCAGACGGAATTTTCCGCCACCCTTTCGCAACAGAGCCCATCTGATCTGGTCCATATCACTGGGGCTAAAGGAGCTAGTGTAGGTTGATCTTTAAAGAGAGTCTAAAGAGAGTTTGTGACGGTCAGGGTTGGGCGTTGGGTATCTCTGTCTCTCGGTTCTGCCCAAACGCCGAGAGATGGCCCTCTCGGTCTCGGTTTTGAAAATGACAAACTAAACTCTGACCAAAAAAAGTAGAAAACTAAATTGTTTCTTTATGTCTCAAGAGAGCTTCAAGATAGCTACCATAAAGTATATTTTCTGAACCGGAATGATGACATCTTTCCTTTCGTGAAAAGGTTTTTTGGAATTTTCCGTGAAATTTTAGAGGGTGCCGCTTTTATGTTCAGAAAGCATGGTACTGCCACGACATTTTCAGGAAACTTTTCCCCTTGTCCAACAGTCCTACACACCAACTTTCAACATTTTTGGTTGAAAATTGCATGAGTTATTCTGTCAGATTTTCACAACCCTTTTATCCTTGCCGTTTTTCTACTTTGGCTGGTTATTACTCGCTACTCGCTCAACGGTTTTATCCATTATTTTTTCAGGACCGCCTGGGCGTCCTCTTTCACCTGATATATTGTGTGGTATTTCAAAATTTGAAAGTCTATTTTTTCAAAAAATACCACTTTTTGACCCAATATTTCGCAAAACCAATCGAACTAAAGTGAGTTAAAATAAACAATAATAATAAGGTTCAATTTGAGCTGAATCCAACGATATAAAGTTTTCGTGGCTACAGCTTCAATTGCGCCAGCAATGACTTTTTAAACAATTTCTCTTTTCTCCGCTGGTTTTTGCTGGTTTACACTCAGGCAAATGAAGGCGGCTACATCAAAGAGAGCCAAACAAAACATAAAAGAAATTTCATCGCTTGCGCAAAATAAATTGTAGCCGCCCGCGTAAACTTTATACTTTGGGCTCAGCTCAAATTTAACTTCTTAGTTATGTTATGATTACTCACTTAGGCTAGATTTGCTTTGCAGAAAGTTTGGGTAAAAACGTGGTATTTTTTTGAAAAATTAGACATTCAAATTGGGAAATACCATATCAGGTAAAAGCAGACGCCTAGGCGGTCCTGAAAATCTAAGCGAAACAATTTTCCATTGAGCGAGTCACCAGTTAAAGTCAGTAGTATAGGAGACATCAAATGACCGCACTTTGTACAGGTGTGCTGGAGTCAAATGGGAGCTAATTAATCATACAGGTAAGGTCATTAATCATGTAAGTACTAGCCGTTGGTGCAGATGTTCTCAAGGTCACTGTTGGCCAATTTTCCCTCTAGCTTAGCTTAGCTTTGTAACATTGTACTAAATTTTTAACACAGTGTTATTGGACTATATTACTTTACTTACGTATTTGTCTACGTATGTAACTTTACCTATGTATTCAACTAGTTTGTTTACCTGCCTAATTAGTGTTTGTTAATTAACTGTCTAATTAAGTAAATATGAAGTAACATTTTCAAACTTTTTTCAAACTTTTATTTACCTGACTGTTTGCCAATAGATTCTTACCTCAGCATCGTATAGATCAAAAAATATTCTTACCAAATTTTCTTCCCTTATCAACTAAAATTTTCCATTTCTTGTTTCCTATTGAATTTCTTCATCTGGACCTTTGTATTAACCTTGAAATGGAAGGAAGAAAATAAACACTTAAGGAATCCAAAATTTGTAGTTACGTACTTCAGATGACATGAATCTCCCTATTAGCTGCCTTTCTGCAGGCTCATAGGAATAACATACTGAGGACTCAAAGATGTCAAAAGTCTTTCTCCCTATTAGC